>JAJOZX010003177.1:0-307500 GCA_023014485.1 Bathynomus jamesi | reverse complement strand
ACTTTTATCCTGTCGTAGTGCGATGGTGGCGATTTAGTAAAAATAAATAAATAAATTTTAATATATAAGTTGAAATGACACGTTTCAGATTCATACTGGAATCCTTTTTCAAGTGAAAGTATTTGGAAGTAAAAAACGTTTTTCTGTGAATGTTAAATAAGAGATGTTGTTTGGAATCAAAAGTTTTAAAAATAATTCTAAACTCTCTCTCTCTCTCTCTCTCTCTCTCTCTCTCTCTAACAATACCATTTGTTAAAGAAGAACGTGAAACATAAGAAATAAAAGTAAACGTTTTGGCAGAAAAATAATTGCCTGACGTCTAGGATCAGCGACCATAAATTTTACCTGCACCAAAAAAAAAAAAAGTCAATAAGTAATTTTCAGTAAAGTTACTGAAATCTCGTGAATCATTCAGTTTATTTCAGGTGATACAATAAAATTTTGTTTTAAAAGTTTGAAGAGAAGTATAAAGTTATATTATAACGTACCTTTAATTATTACTGGGTATTACTGGGAATTTTTATATATTTTTTCTAACTAGTAGTATAGGGGCATTCTGTATTCGAGAAAGTGGGAAGAGGGTGGGTATCAAATAAATTTTAATTTTTTCTCTTTATTTGGAGAAATTTAATATCTGTTACCAGCCAATGTTTGATGTCTTTTTTCGTGACTATTAGTAATTAGGACGCATAATTATCATCCAAAATTACATAATCATAATAGTAAACGTTAACCACTATGAATTTCACTAGAAAGAGACCACATCGTGCGACATTTTAAATAGCATGATTCATGTGTGCACCACAACGATTTATAAAGGGGCACTCTCACAACCACTAGAAAGATAAAGTTGGCAGTGCTCCAGCTCCGGGGCTAGGAGCCACCTCCGAAACCCCGATACAGAACGGAGCCAATTAAATTTTCCTAATCGTGGTCCGGAGCAGGAGTGAAACTGAAGCTAGGGCTATCTAAGTGCTCCACAGTTATTCCTCTCCAGTGGTTATAAAAAAATTAAAATTTGATGTTTCCATTGCTGTAGTTATTATTACAATCCAGCGATGCAAATGTGTGCCAGACTGTCGGAGACAAACTAAAGTTCATACAACCGAATGTTCATACAATATACAGTTGCACAATGCCAAAATTGCCCCATTTTTATGGTTTTAGGAACCGGAGTTGGAGCGCTGACGAGGAACTGTTCCCAGAGCAAATACTGTTAGAACTATTATGGAGCTAGAGATGAAAATCTAAATAGATCCGGAGCCAGTCACCGAATTCTAAGCATTGCCAACCCTTTTCTCAATCATACATTGTCATGTTTCTTGCGGAATGTAAATGAAGACATGGTCATTTCTATTCGTCAGATCACTAAATTTCCACATCTGGTTTGCTATAAAAGTCTTTGGCAAAATCCCCAAACCAAAACTCGTATAAAAAATTGCAGTAGAATATTTACATTTTCAGATGTATATATTTTTTCTCTCTCTCTGCATATCAACATATGCTATATATATATATATATATATATATATATATATTATATATATATATATAAAGTGAAAATATGTATATATAAATTGATTGTTTACTCTGAAGAAACTGTGTATTGTGTAAATCTTTCACTGTCAGCAAGAAACAAAAATAAACAGTCAATATTGAAAGTAAATATAAGCACGGCTCATTAAGGTATAATTATCTCATTACATTTAATTCATTTCTTTTAAAAACGTACTCTCTCTCTTTATATATATAGTCTATAGAGAGAGAAAGAGAGAGAGAGATAGATAGATACAGTAGATAGATAGATAGATAGATACGATAGATAGAACAGAACTTACCAATATGACGATCTTTGCATAGTGACCATGACCCAATTAAATTGACCATTTTTCTGCGGTCCAGCGAAAATCATATATTCCCAATGCAAATGTGTCTCAGTATAGTAACCTTATAAGCATTGCGGAAAATGACTGGTTTTACTCAACTAAAACTGTTCATAATTTAGTCTGCTAAAGTGACCGTACGATTTCAATAAAGCGCAAAAGTCTTACAACTTAATCTTATCATGACTTATAGCTATGAATTCCGTAAAAAATGTTTCCCCATTCAAATAGATAGAAATTTAAAACGAGTCTGATTTACAAAATATTGTAAACGCATCGTTTTCTGAAAATTTGCGCAACAATCATTTTTAAAGGTGAACTACGCGATTCCAAAAAGGCGGTCACATTGTTCGTTATTAATTCCGAGAGAAATAAGACTGATCTAAGTGACCACCTACCTAAAGTGACCACTTTTGTTTGGTTCCAATATGGTGACTTAAGCGGGTTCTAGTATACTTAGTTTCAGATATGTAGAACTAAATAGGAGGATACAGACAAGAGGATTGAACAGTCGGAAGAACAACTATTTGTTATCTTCAAGAGTCAGTTATTATATGGGAAGAGATAAGGTTTTAATGGAAAAATTTCCTCTTTAAATTTCCTGAAGCTTCGAACCTCTATAACGGAATATTTGCTGTTCTTGAAAAAGTTTATATATATATATATATATATATATATATATATATATATATATATATATATATATGTGTGTGTATATATAGTATATATATGGGCTACGTCGTGGCCAATGTCGTAACACCGCTTCTCGGAGATCAGCGAAGTTAAGCGACATTGGGTCTGGGTAGTAGTTGGATGAGAGACCGTCCTCCGTGCTCAGATTATGTAGCGACCCGTGGTTCCCACGTAAAGCTGTAGGTCCCTCCGTCATATGACCTTAGATGTTGCGAAGGAGATTAAACAACTCCAATTAAAAAAAATATATATATATGTATGTGTATATATATATAAAATGTGTGTGTAAAAAGATGTTTAACTCTTCATACTTCCACTTAAATTATGAATGCATCAATGAATAATATAACCTCAGTTAACCTTGGTTTTGCTTCTGCCCGAATTGTTCATTCTGACGAAGGTGAAGCTGTTCACTCCACCTTAGACCTACAGTTTAACGTGGAATCCGGACTCGCGCCCCACCAGCAACCAGGCGTCTTAACCACTAGGCTAGCCAGGGTACCCATTTATCTACCAATCAATTTTTTTATTGTATGGAAGGATGAACAGCTGGGTTTTGCTGGGCGTTCCCCGCCGTCACCGGGTCTCGATCCCGGGGCCGATGAATTCGTAGTCAGCGCTAACTACTACACCACTGAGGCATATATATATATATATATAATGGACTGTTAATTGTCGGCAAAGTGATTAAATGTAATTAGGTAAAAAATACTGAAAGGTTCTTTGAAGAAAATGTGATTAACTTTTTAAGGGTAACTTTCCTTTTTCGTTTCATTCGTTTCATTCTAAATTTTATGAACAAAAAAGTTAATTAGTAATTATAATCACGTTTCGGAATGAACAATTTTCAATAAAACAAATAAAAAGATTATATATATATATATATATTATATATATATATATATATATATATATATATATATATATATATATATATTGACCTTGGTCGGTTCGAAATTGACGGGGGTTCTGGTTAGGTGGCAGCAACTGATTTGTTATTCTGGAGTAGCTGGTACCATATAGGGAATCGCAGTAGTTTTCTGCTATACTACTCTCCGATTTCTTCTTGTAGTGGATCGGAGGATTCTGTGTAGCTGATTAAATTCTTTGAAGGTTCCCCGATTCTTCTTGTAACGGATCGGGAAATTATTTTTCTCTATTTAAAACTAGGTTCTCTGAAGAGAGCGAGGTAATGCTCAGCCTCTAAGTTAGATCAGTCTAATCAGAATGAACATTAGAGAAATTTTATGGGCTTTTATACTGATTTTTTTACTTACATCATTATTATTTAATGCTGATTTGTTTTTGTTTTTTATTCTCAATAGGCTGATTTACTTTGCAAATTGTTTAAAGACAAAGCAAATATTTTAGCTGTAGCAAGGTCTAGACTGCTATTTTACCTGTAGTAAGGTCTAGACTGCTAAGCAAGAGGAAGCTATATTTTAATTTTAAACCGCATATTGACAGATCTGATGTTATCGTGATCTGCCGAGTTAACTACAAATGGAAATTGAAATATGCCTTCCCATCACGAATTACAAACAAACATGCACATGAGCAAAAATTAAATGCTTAAGATTCAAAATTAAACGTTAAGCAGGATACGACTTCATCTTTTACAACGAAGAGAGAATGTATACAGGCAATGAACAAGATTACAGTATTAAGCTAAAAAAATGATTAAGTAGTTTAAAAATGAATAATTCACCAATTGTAAAATAGAAAGCAAATAAAAAATTTATCCAAACTCGTGTCAGCCTTATACGATTTTGGACTTCACATGTCAAAATGAATATATGAATAAGAATATAAGGATTATATAAATATACGAAGTATAAGAATGAAATGAGAATTATATGAATGAATATAAGAATTATATGAATGTAGGAATTATTCATTGTTCATTTTTGCATGTATATATATATATATATATATATATATATTAGATATATATATATATATATATATACACATATATATATATATCAGTGGCGTGCGGTCCATGGAAGCAAGGGAAGCAATGCTTCCCTATTCAAAAAGAAGAAAATGCTGTATTATACTTTAAAGTTTAAACAGTTCAATATGTGTTAATAATTTGTACAAAATCATTTTATTATACTATTTATAGCATTTGATTGGTAATCAGGTGGATACATAGTATATACACATTGGTTGCCGTTCGTGCAAGAACCTTTAAGAAAGCCGACGCAAAAAATCTCGAGTTGGACAACAATTGACGAAATGCATCCTTTTTCCCAATGACTTTCGCTTTTTTTTTACTGTTACAAATTGTTTCTTTCCATTCTAAAACTCATTTAATTTAATACTGTAGTATTTATTGAATACAACAAGTTTCATATATTTTTTCTACTAAAAAATTCCATGGCCATGTTAAGCGAAAAAGATATATATTATCGTTATTTTATCCTTCCCTATGTCAAAAAGGAAGCAATTTAGATTTCGCTGTCCAGATCTTATAGTTAATTTTCTTGAAATATCTGCAACTTATACGCAAGGGGAAGAAAGGCTTGCAAGTTTAGCTTTAATCTCAATTGAGAAAAAGTTTCTTAAGGATATGAAAACCGATGCCTTTTAGAAGAAATAATAGATATATTTAATAAAAAAGAAAGAAGAATAGAATTAACCTATAAGCAAAGTAAGTAGATGATTATATGTGTTTTGTTTTTTATATATACGAGTATTTTAAAGTTTTTTTATTTTATTATATAATCTTGTTGTTTTTTGTTTGAATTGCTTCCCCTTGACGAAAAATCACCGCACGCCACTGATATATATATATATATTATATATATATATATATATATATATATACCGGGTGATTACAAATGTGATCTTCCCGATTTTAAACATTTATTATGAAAAACTAACAAAGTTGCAGCGAAAGCAAGATATACAAATAAATAATATTTCAGGGAATTTGTAATATTGAACACGTCAGAGATACCCCTAAAGTTAACGTGTTTAGTGCTCTTACCGCGAGAAAGTGTACGGTCCATTCTTCTTTGCTGAACAAACTATTAACGGCATCATTTGCCGCGATATGCTACAGCTGTGGCTGATGCCCAGGCTGCTAGAGGAGAAGGCTGATGTGTGGTTTCAGCAGGATGGTGCGCCACCCAATTTCCACAGTGAGGTTACAACATTCCTGAATGAGCAAGTGCCTGATCGTTGGATCGGGGGTCGGGGACCCATTCCTTGCCGGCTCGTTCGCCCGATCTAACCCCCCTTGAATTTTCCTCTAGGGCTATGGCACAAATGAAGTTTATGTTCCACCACAATGCGCGACTTTGAAACATTTGAAGGAAAGGATAGGTGAGGAAACAACAGCTTGTAAATAAATGTTGTTGAGTTCTTTATTTGTATATCTTGCTTTTCGCTGTAGCTTTCTTAGTTTTTTCGTAATAAATGTTTAAAATCGGGAAGATCTTTTGTAATAATTTGTAATCATTTGTCATATAATTATATATATATATATATATATATAAATAATATTTAATATATATTATATATATATATATGCAGGTACAGGTGATATTGAACATACGAGATGAATTACGTTTATACATTTCAAGGAATTTATGCATCGGTGAGCTAATATTGAATTAAGAAAGACGATTCTATGACAAAGCGACTAATAACCAGTCAATTATTTTAGCAGTAGAGAGAGAGAGAGAGAGAGAGAGAGAGAGAGAGAGAGAGAGGCTAACAAAGACCCTAAGATCCACTCTAGGTTAGCTCAAGAGCTCAAGAAGAAAGTAGAAAAGTTAGAAACAGCAATGAAAAAAGAACACTGAAAACTTATACTATGCTTACACTTATAGACGTGTAACGCTTTCCCACAGGAAAAGTAATAATAGTAAAGTATAAAAACAAACAAGGCTCTCTCACTCCTCCGCCAGACTGTTGACAGAAAATGGTGGTGAAAGAAGAGTCTAAGTATTAGAGTGGGTTTTTATTATCATAATTTGACCTTCACGTAGAAAAGTGAAGTTTTTTGCATTTATTATGAAGAGTTAGAGGAAAGCAGGAAAAAGTATAATCAAAATAATAGCTCCAGAATTCATTCTTATCATGTGTACACTTATCTCGTGTATTCAGTTAAGCATCAGAAGACAGCGAAAATAACGGATAGCATGAATGCTAAACTACTAATCTAATCTGCGTCATGCATTTTTTAAAGGATATTTCATTTATTATGTACAAGGAGTCATCATTTCGTCGTTGCAACATTTCTCTGTTGCCTGTCAAAGCCACCGTACCGAAGATTTATCATATATTGCGTCCTTCGCGTAGGAATTACCTAGAATCCTAGATAAAGCCTAGGAATTACCCAGATAATATTATGCATTTCTATAAAACATTTATCTAGTCTGTTAACAAAGCGGGCGAGTGTCTGAGCGTGTTTTCTGTAATTGGATGTCCGTCATGTGTCCGTCATATGCCAACTCTCTGAATTTATTTTCAACTTGGGTCTCCCGCCGTGTTTATGCTGCAAGTGATATTTGAGTTGTTCATACTTCGCTGTGTTGCGTCACCACGAGAGTGAAGTATCCCTTTCCGGGGAGGAATATCAGTGGAGGGTCCCTGTATCCCCGTATCTTCTCCCTTATAGAGAATGAAAGTGTTTCGTTGGTGATCACCCTTTGTTGCCACTCCGGCGAATTAAAAAATCTCCCACACAGAGGTGTTTATGAGACAATTGATCAAAATATGAGCGAGAGAGAGAGAGAGAGAGAGAGAGAGAGAGAGAGAGAGAGAGAGAGAATTACGTTCGTAATGTGATATTTTCCGCTTTGAAGAATAATAAATCAAAGGTTTCAAAGTATGTAAATGAAAAAGTAGTTTCATTGTCCGTAGATATTTCTTTTAGAAATTTCTTCCTTTGATCTTTGTTTGTCGAAGGGCAATTTTTACCATTTCGATTGCGACCAATTTCAAGCTATCGTTTCTGCATTCAAATAAAGATGTAACATCGATAATATTTTTTGAAATGTGAGCGTATATGATAATCTGCTTTAGGTCGTTAAAAGCTTTTGTATAATTTTGATCGATACAGAAACCCATTAAATTAACAAATTATAAACGATTTCAATATTTATTGCTTCGTAGGCAACCTTCGAATGTTATATATAGAACTGTATTGTACACAAACTATTTCTTATAATATTTTCTGTTATTCTCTTTGTTTTTTATTCTTTATATGATACAAATGATGAAAGGAAGGTTTGTAAATGAAAGTAGTTTTAGTTCTGATTTATGCATTCGCCCCGCGCATATGTACTCGTATATACAGGGTGCGTCATAAGTCGCTTTACCGAGAACAATGAAATCACCTTGCGAAGAATAATATTTATTATTTATTACAGAAATTGTTCAGAGTGTCCTCCATCATGTTCAATACACGCGTTACATCTATGAACCACTGAACAACAAATAGCACGACACAGTTCTTTGTTATTATTCGACGTCTCGAACTCTTGGCGTATCAAAGTCTTCATGTGATCGAAGTCCCACGGTTTCTGGTCGTAGACTCTATCTTTGATTATACCCCCACATTGAATAATCAATGTGATGTGATTATTCAATGTGGGGTATAATCACAGATAGAGTCTACGACCAGAAACCGTGGGACTTCGATCACATAAAGACATTGATACGCCAAGAGTTCGAGACGTTGAATAATAACAAAGAACTGTGTCGTGCTATTTGTTGTTCAGTGGTTCATAGATGTAATGCGTGTATTGAACATGATGGAGGACACTTTTAACAATTTCTGTAATAAATACTAAATATTATTCTTCGCAAGGTGACTTCATTATTATCGGTAAAGCGACTTACGCCGCACCCTGTATATATATCGTAGTTGTTTGTCGTTGCGAGATACCATCCAAGATACCCTATATATACAGCGTATATATATATATATAGCACGAACCCACGGAAGGTATCACTTAACGACAAGCATTTACGCTATATTTCTTTTAGGTCTTCTTCCAGTAACGTCATATATGAAGGCTTAATAGCGTTATGTTGTTGACACTTCCGTAACACCACTTCCCGTCGATCGGCAAAGTTAAACGACATTGTGTCTAGTGAGTAGTTGGATGGGTTATGTAGCGACCTGTGGCTTAGATCTCACGTAATGCTGTAGGTCTCCTCCGTTACGTGACCTTAGAATAGTTGCGAAGAAGGTTAAACAACCCAATCATTACATTCTCTCTCTCTCTCTCTCTCCTGTTTTTTCGTATGTTCGTCTGATTTGTATATGTTCCTTAATATGGATGAGTTCGTAATTTTATGACGGCGATTTATCTCAGGTCATGAATAAAAACATGGCGGAGAAGTCACTTGAAATTCAATGTGTTAATCCAAATCCACAATACATGAATTCTAAGCCATTCCGAAATGAATAAAAGGAATATACCAGATCCGCAGAATAGACACCTAATTGTTGTATACCAACCATTTTTTTTTATTGTGTGGAAGGATGAACAGCTGGGTTTGCTGCGCGCCGCCTGTCGTCACCGGGTCTCGATCCCGGGGCTGATGGATTCGTAGTCAGCGACGCTAACCAGTACACCACCGAGGCGTGTATATATATAAACAAGCTGATCCATCGCATTTGCAATATTTCATTTGAAAATATTTATTTAAGAGTCAACGTTTGTGACATTGGTCCAATGGTCCATTCTCAAGACCAAAATCATTTTAGAAACGGAATTACAAAATTCTTATTATAAATAAATTAAAAAATTATATAAAATAGTGAAGCTTTTTAAAAGTTAGCAAAACATTATTTTATGATATTTTGTTCGTACTTTTTTTTAATAATTTGAAATAACAAAGGAATTGAAGTTGTAACAATATTTTTAATTTTTTACACCTCTTTCTCTTTATCATCATTAATGATTGTAGGATTAAAAGGCCTCGTTTATTATCATTTGAAGAAAGCATTTTAAAATCTTTTCATTCTAATAATTCATAATTATATACAGTATATTGGCGTGGCTACGTGGAGCGGATGATTGTAAGTTAGTAAGAGGCGTACCTGTCCTATAGCTAACTCTTCTATGTGAATAATTTCTTACTTTAAGAAGTTTGGATGTACCACCGATGGTTTCTAAGTGACGTTTTATAGTATTATCAATAAACTTTTTAACTTTAATTATGGTTTTATATTTCAAATTTATTTCGCTATTCAAAAGCCATCTTGAAGAAGAATCATAAAATTGTTAAAGTGATTTCTTACAAAGTTTGAAGTAAACAAAATTTGGATAAACATTATTTGCTCCGCAGATTTCTAAGAATTTCAAGTCTTCAAGCGGTTTACAAATTTTCATTGTATTGGATTCCAGTTCTCGGAAGCTCCTTACAGCGTCTTTACTATATGTTCTTTTCGATAAGCTGTTAATTGGGTCGTTCCTAATGAACTAATGAAGATGTTACAAGTCTCCGTATTAACATTAATCTACGATATATATACATATATACAGTATATATATCAGATGAAACCAGTGTGTTAAATATGTCCTTTTCAAGTGTTTGTGTTGATTTGACTATTTGTTTTGCATCTCAACTCTCCAATCATCAACAAATGACGCAGAATGCATAAACAAAGTTTCTCTATAAACAGAACCGTTTTATGTATTCTGTTATTGCGTTTACTATTCAATATATATATATATATATATATATATATATATATATATATATATTATATATATATATAATAAGATAGCAGTAAACAGAGCAAAGAGAAAAAATGGGCAGATACTGAAAACCTTTAAACGAAGGGATAGGAATATAATGATTCCTCTACTGAAAACACTGATCATACCCAAATTGAAATACTGCTCGGTCCTAACATGCCCATATAAAAAAGAAGACACTAGACAACTAGAAGGGATTCAGAGAAGCTTCACAGCCAAGATCAAGGGGTGCAAAGAACTAAACTACTGGGAAAGGTTACGCGAATTAAACCTATACTCACTGGAAAGGAGAGAGAGATACACCATTATTTACACTTGAAAAATAATGGAGAAACTAGTCCCTAATCTTACTCTGAACCCCGTAACTCTCAAAACAACGGTGAAAAGTAGAAAAGGAAGACTGTGTCGTGTTCCCAAATTAAAGGCTAGACAGGGAACATCCTTAACCCTGAAAGAAAATAGTTTTGTTGTGAGAGGACCAAAACTGTTTAATCAGCTGCCCAAAGATCTAAGGAACACGAGCACGAGTGGTGTTGCGGTGGACATCTTCAAAAGAAGATTAAACGCCTGGCTCAGAACAATCCCCGATGAGCCGGGCGTACCTGGCCAGCTATATATATAATGAACTCAGAATGGTCCCCTGAGTTTTTTATGATACACACAGACAGTGCATGGTAAATGACAAATACCATAGGTTTTCTTTTTCATGATGCTAGCCCGACGTGGGCAACGGGACACTCGCAAAGAGGTCCCATAAATATAGCTTCCCTCACCAGCTATCTGCAAAGCAGATAGGATCCAGCTTTGGGACATGGATCTAGGGTTTAAAGCAGCCTAGCCCTGCTACATTTAGAACCTCAACATAAGCAAAAGACTTGCTGCCTTCACGTCAGATTGAATACATCAAAGAAAAAGGGGTAACTATCATATTTTTAGCCAAAAACCAAAACTTAAACCTTAACTGGCAGAATTGAGCGTCCACTTTTCAAGGCACATAACATGTCCGTTTCAAGATGGGAATGAACTCAGAATGGGCTAGCATCATGAAAAAGAAAAACTATGGTATTTGTCATTTACCATTACTTATTCGGACTATAGTGGATTTAATTATCCCAGAAAATTTTCTTGTTCCATGCACTGTCTGTGTGTATCATATATATATATATATACACATTTCAACTGCAAACACGCAGTATAATTAACGTAAAGAACGACGCTTGTATAGGAGAATATTCCGCGCAAGATGAGGACGGAGAACGAACAAATGAAAAAATGAGGTAACCACCCGGGAATCGAACCCGGGATCTTCCGATTGCCGGTCAGATATGATAACCATTACACCATGGGCCTCACTCGATCAGAAGTCGTAATCCTCCTACATACGCGCAGAAACCAATGCCCCAAGGGGGCACCTCCCGCATGCCGTACATTATATACATTTCAACTGCAAACACGCAGTATAATTAACGTAAAGAACCTCATTTTTTCATTTGTTCGTTCTCCGTCCTCATCTTGCGCGGAATATTCTCCTATACAAGCGTCGTTCTTTACGTTAATTATACTGCGTGTTTGCAGTTGAAATGTATATAATGTACGGCATGCGGGAGGTGCCCCCTTGGGGCATTGGTTTCTGCGCGTATGTAGGAGGATTACGACTTCTGATCGAGTGAGGCCCATGGTGTAATGGTTATCATATCTGACCGGCAATCGGAAGATCCCGGGTTCGATTCCCGGGTGGTTACCTCATTTTTTCATTTGTTCGTTCTCCGTCCTCATCTTGCGCGGAATATTCTCCTATACAAGCGTCGTTTTATATATATATAATATATATATATTATATATTATATATATATATATTAAGGAGAACGTTTTAATTGTTTTCAAATAAATTGTAAAAGATTTTTAAAAATTAACTTTTTTAATCAAATATGACATTTGTTAATTTATTGTTAATATAACGGAAACTAACTACATTAACTAAATTAGGTAAATACCAGCGGAGCGACTCGGCGTTGCCCTGGTGGATGTTGAACGCTATATATATATATATATATATATATATAATATATATATATGCCCAGTTAGGTAAACTGAATGCCCGGTTAGGTTAATTGAATGCCCAGTTAGGTCAACTGAATGCCCGATTAGGTTAATTAAATGGCCGGTTAGGTCAACTGAATGCCCGATTAGATTAATTGAATGCCCGGGTACGTTAATTGAATGCCCGGTTAGGTTAATTGCACACCCTTGACGATTGGTTAGGTTAAGTCATGATATTTTCGTTAAAGCCAACGAAAATATCATGACTTAACCTAACCAATCGTCAAGGGCGTACAGATGACCTAACCTGGCATTCAATGAACCTAACCGGGTATTCAATAATTTTACCATAGGTTTCGTAATGATCTTGATGACGTCATTTAATGTTTTAAAATTAATTATTTAATTTATTAACACCCACGTGCACAACCTCGGGACCTAATCAATATGTGTGTGAAGTTTCATGTTTGTAACTGCTTCCATTTTGGAGTTATGGCTGATGGCTGGAACACACACACACACACACACACACACACACACACGTCTTTTTATTATTATTATTATTATTATTATTATTATTATTATTATAGATAAACAATAGACTGGTACAAATTTATAACCGAAAGACTTCCGAAAATCAACAATTTTTGATAAAGAAAAGGGGAAAATTGGTTTTGTAGGCCTAGGGGGTCCGAAATTTTCATAAAATGGAAAATAATTGCTATTTTCTTACTTACAGCGACAGGCATAATGATATTAGGATACCTAATAGAAATTTTGTAATATTTTAAAGTGGGGAAATAAATAATTTTCTAAAAATGATCTTCAACTATAAAAGCGCATCTAATCAGATAACTTAATTAACGTATTTCTATGACAACTAAAAAATAGAATGATAAATCAATATCCTATCAAATTGTTTGTGTATACGTAAAATTATTTGTACAAAAGCCACAGTAATAAAACGCACAAAAGTCACGGTAAATAATTTCGAGTGTGGCTCGTTTAACTTTAAACTCGTGTTTATTTAAATTGCCCGTTTTAATTATGTAATTTTTTGTATTGAATCGATAAAGAAATCTTTTGTGAATCGAAAAATGTTAAAATTATAACAAATATCAAAATATTTTGTATAAAAATCATTGAATTTTAAAAATGCATGTTTGTTTTTAGTTTTTTGCAAAAAGTTCCTTATGAATTTTAAAAATATATACTTTTTTTAAATTGAATCGATAAATAAATCTTTTGTGAATCGAATGATATTAAATGTTTAGTAAATATTAACTTATTTTGTGCCAAAATTATGGTTAAAAATAAAAAATTTAAAAAATGCGTGTACAGGCATGGTAAGAACTGTACCCCTAAAAGGGGGGAAGGAATTATGTTCGGGAATTTTTTTTTAGCATGGTCACTGCACAATAAAAAGACGCATCGAATGGTGAAAACCGCATTGTTCTACACCAATTGTAGCGACCTGCAGGTGTGCGCAAAAAAACTGTTACATATATATATATATATATATATATATATAGGCTTCATTTCTGAAATAGTATATTAGATGGGTGCTGGTTAAGTGTGCGGTCTACCTACGATTGGTTAGGTTTAATCATGATATTTTCGTTAAAACTAACGAAAATATCATGACTAAACCTAACCAATCGTCAAGGGCGATTGACAATGGGATGTAAACAAACAATTAGTAAACAAGATAAGAAGCTATAATTAAAAGGTAGACCGCCGAATCGTAGGTAGACCGCACACTTAACCAGCACCTATTAGATGTTCTACACCAATTGTAGCGACCTGTAGGTGTGCGCAAAAAACTGTTACATATATATATATATATATATAAGACTTCATTTCTGAAATAGTATATTAGATATCAACACACACACACAAAATAGCAGTGTTACAAAAGAGAGGTACCAACTTTTTAAAATTTATATATCTAAAAAATAATTAAGTTAACCTAATTTAACCTAAACTTATCTTAGTGACATCGAAGCCAGAAAGTCGTTATAAGTGTTCCAGCAAGTGCTGGCTCGAGTTAGTTTTCTGTTGAGTCCCTAAATAGTGAGGTACCAACTCATGTACCCTAACTTAACGTATCTTAATTAGCTTTATCTGAAATGACTCTAAATAAATGAGTCAAGGTTTTTCATATAAATTTCCTAATGTTCCGAGTTAATAAAATGTAAAATTTAAAGAAGTAATTACTAAAAATACCTCGCAACAAATTGCTCCACTACCCTACACACGTTATATTATATATATATGAAAATTATTCCACGAAAGTAACACGTGAATAATATTTATAATGAAAATAACCACGAAGGAAAAGGGAAACACAGAATGGTGCTCAAGCGCTTTCGTCTAATGAGGATGTCATTAGACGAAAGCGCTTGAGCACCATTCTGTTTTCTTTTCCTTCGTGGTTATTTTCATCATATATATATATATATTCCTCCATAGCACCCCCAATTTCTTGACAATTGGTTAAGTTAAGTCGTGATATTTTCGTGATATTTTCGTTAAAACTAACGAAAATATCACTACTTAACCTAACCAATTGTCAAGGGCGCACAGCTGACCTCACCGGGCATTCAATTAACCTAACTATTACTATAAACGAACAATGGGGGTGCTATAAAAGAACACAGTAAAACAAGGGGGGGGGGCTATAAAGGAAAACATCCATTTTTTTCCTTAAGATGCGCTCCAAAATTTGTTGCGTTTCAGTGCACCTTCTTCCACGCTTATCTTTCTTCTTTTTGGTTCTCTTGTCCTTGACTCATAAAAATCGAACAGACTGAAAACCAATATCCATGCTAATAATAAGAAGTAATTTCTATGTATGAAATTATGTTCAATTAAATCTGGCAGGCCGTACTTATTTGTTATTTTACCTCTGGCATGCCAGAAAAACACGTATCTAAGAACGAACTTTCAAATTTACTTCAAGATTGTGTTTTTTGGAGAAAAACTTTGTTCGTTCGTGTGTGCATATGCGCATGCGAGCAGGTGGGAGGAAACGTGCGTTTGCCGGTTTTCAGTCAAATATTTGAATGTAGTCCTTCTTTTGTCCCTTATATACCTCAATTCATCAATTCAAAGTTCAAAGTTACTTTGCTTAGCAACTAACAATTATTTATCATCCTTCACATTTATTGTGATAACTAACGAAGATAATCGTTGAACCGACTCATTGCGGATGTTGTAGGGATCGGCTTAGAGTAGGCGAACCTTCGTTAGTGAAAACAAAGGGTTAAGTCCAGTGGTTAATTTATGCCGGAACGGCGTTCCGGCACTTATATTTGGCCTGCTACTTCGTTCTGTATAAAGTATTTCTTGTACCGATTGTCTCATTGAAAATAGTTACCGACTAAAGAGGAATGTGAAGTGAATACCTAAAATAAATATATTTCACACATACTAACTGTATGAAAACATTGGGTGAGGTCTGTTAAATGAAACAGTGCTGTGAAATAGCATCTCAGAAGCACCCTGATAGAAAATTTTCTTGGAGGAGACCACCCAAAGCCGTCCAGCAGGAGGGGGATACTACCTCCTGCAACCTACCGCGCTCCGTGCACCGTGCCCCTACGAGACACGGCGCTACTGCGCGCCTCGCCCACTGCGCGGACTCGGTCGGCTGCTTCACATCCTCTGCCTCCGGCTCACTGGCGTTCTACCACTTCTTTTTTTACAAGTTAGGCACTGGTTAAGTCCATGTGTTAAACCTTCATGTATAAGGTTTACTCCATAATTAACAGCAAAACTAAGTAACTGTAACTTAGGAACTTAGAACTATAACAAACTACGATAGAACAGCACGTTTACAACAGGGCCATTTAGAACCGCAACTATAGATCGACCAAAAAAGAAAAAATCAGTGAGGAAGGCAAAGATAGAAAGAAGGATGGAAACCGAATGAGGGCAGTTTGAAAATTAAGGATTTGCGAGACTCTATCAGAAGCGTTTGATATGTCTCACACAACAGCAAATGCTTCACCGAAATCCCGAAAGGAGGATGACCAAGTCAGAGAGACATGCAAGAAAACTGCCAGTAGAATGTCCCTTCCTTGCGGAACCCATACTGATGATATGAAAGAAGATTGTGAGTGGAGAGGTGTTTAAGAATCATCTTATTGGGGATAGATTCAAAAACTTTAGAAACGCATGAGATTAAGGCAATTGGGTGACAGTTTAAAGGTTGAAAGCGGTCACCCTTCTTTGGTATAGGCTGAATGAGAACGAACTTCCAGCAAGAAGGAAAAGTACCAGATGAAAGACATAGACGAAAGCGTTTGCCTGGACGGGGTATCAGCAGAAAAACACAATTCTTGAAAACAACAGGAGCGACCCTAGAGTTGAGTGATAACTTTAGAGCGAAATAGGGCAGGAAAAATATCTGGAACAGATTCTAATTTCAGACACAATTAAGTCACAAGGGAAGGAGATAGAGGAACAGCACCGGAATCGTACAGGGTTGAGTTGGAGGTAAAAGTTCAACTTTATCAGGAGAAGAGTCGGCAATTAAGTGAAAAGAGGATGGAAAGAAGAAGTAAAGTTAATATATATATATATATATATATATGTATATATATACAGTGGTGTAGTGCTGTGGGAACGCGTGGGAACGGCGTTCCCTTACTTTTTTTGGTAGACGGAACGGCGTTCCCTCACTATTTCAAATAAATCCGAACTTACAAATCTCTAACGTCATGAAATTTTAATTCCCACCCCTAGAAGAAATATGAGAAAGAATCATTAACTGTTTCATTTCTTTTAGCTTCGACTGAGGCAATGCTAGCCCATAAAGATCTGGTGAAACAGTCACCACGGCGTACCAGTTGTTAACTTTTTTTTAGTTAATCATTCCAGTTGTTAGCTATTTTTATTGATCGTACTGGATGTCATATATCTGATGACACTGGAAATACTGCATCTTCAACCTTGGAATATATCCTAATATCCAGTGCATATGACCTCAAAATATCCCTGAAATTGGTCAGATTTCAAAAGATTTCCCGGGGGGCTTACAGTGCCCCCGGACCCCCAGCTGTATGGGCTCGCCGCGCTCGCCATTGTCCCCCCCCCCCGCATCTGAGTAACACTTTCAAAATGCGTTCCCTCACTTCTTTATTTAGCACTACACCACTGTGTATGTATATATATATATATATATATATATATATATATATATATATATATATATATACACACAGTAGAGTCTCGGTAATCCAAGCTACCGTTAATCCGAGGCCGAATTTAGCGAAGAAATTGAGACAACTGGACAGGAAAATGATGCAGAAGAGCTCATAAGTCTAGTTAATAAACTACCAGCGTGTGAAAATACAGAAGGAAGTTATGTAAAAGAATGGTTGGACAGTGACGTACAGTGTGAAACAATAGATGATACAATCATAGCAATGGTACGAGAGGACATGGACGAGACCCCTGATGAAGAAGAGAGTGGAAGTCAACAACAAAAAATAAAACACGGTGAGGCAGCGATGGCGCTGTAAACAGCCCTACTATACGTTGAGCAGCAACCCGAAGCGGTTCCAGCTGATGTTCTCTTTCTAAAAAGGTGGCGCGATATTGTAGCAAAAAAAAGGTGCATGGCCATTAGGGTGTATCATTCTCAGGTCGAATATTGAAAAACTTGGAATTTCAAGATTGGCAGTATGTATTCCTATGTAAAACTGAATTTTAAGAGGGGTTCGTCTTCTGCAACTTTTGCGAAAAATCGATTTAAGTGTTCAAAATCGCACTTTTTTTTTTGTCAAAAAATGGGATTTTGGCCAATTTCAAAGACTTGGTAGCCTCAAGTGACCTCCATATGTTCCATATTCTTCACATACACCCTTAAGCATTTCTAGGGGCAGGCTTGGACCCATTTAAGATCAGCCAAAATGGTTCATAACCCCTAAAATAACCAAAATCACCCAAAATGGCCCAAAACTAAGGAATTGTATGATTTTTAGTCTCCTATATACCAAATTTCGCGGCTGTTCTCTTCATCAGGCAGAATCTTTTTGTTCTTCTTTCTTGGTCATGCATTTTCTTTTTTTAGGAACGCCTCAACCGATTTTTATTTATTTTCTTTTCGGCATCACTGAGTGTGATGGCAGCTGCTCCCACCTTTCCGTAAGCTGCTGTGACATTCAACCTTTTTTTTGGCAATTGCAATTCTTCTTTAATATTTGTATAAGTCCCTCCTCCACCCCCAGCTTGTAATAATATGCTGGTCAACTGAATGTTTTGAGATTTTTTCTTCTGAAAGCATCTTCATTTGTCTAGAAGGTCTTGTAGAGATCTAAAACATGTTCATAATGTCTTGCTTTGACTTGAAAACTGGCAACAATTCTCTGTGATCGATCCTAGCACGAACAAAACCATCTCTTCTCTCTTGCCCATACACTGCATGAGCTGCAGCTGAAACTTCCTGGACTGCTCTTTCACAGCTTTGAGTGTGAACTGAGAAGTTCTCAACTTCAAGTGGAGACCTGAGAAGCTCCTCAACTTCTCCTCTTGACATCTTACAAATGAAGAGTGGCTCATACAGTTTCTCCTTATCACAATTAATCAGAGTAATTGGAGAAGTGGCATCAAAATTCAGTTTAGGGTTTCTGTGAGTTCTCAGACTCATGTCTCCATACTCAGAGTTACTTCTGATCTTCTTGATCATCTCAACCCCCCATCCCCTCTCCTCCTCATCCTCACTGCACAGAAGAGAGGCAATGAGGTTCTCACTATGAGCATGATATGCTCCACGAAATATCACATGAGTGATTACGTTCCTGACTTCAGAGGTCTGGCTTCTCAGCAGTCCCAGAGCGGTCATAATATGGTGAGGTCCATACCTCATGTGGTGCTTCATCTTGATCTCAAAATACATCTTGAAGTAGAAGTCCAGACAGAACCTCAGCAGCACCTCCAGCTTCTTCAACACCTCCCCCTTCAGACCATGCTGCCTCATCCACAGCACCAACAGAGCCTCACCTGTAGTCACCCAGCGTGACTGATTCAGTGGGCCACACTTCAGACCAGCAACTTCCTTGCTCAAATCTCCTGTCTTGAGAGCTTTGATCAGTAGATAGCAGTTCTTCTGGTCAGTGCTAAGGTTCTGTACAATGTCTTCTGGCAGTTCAATATATATTCTTCTCCTGGCAGAGCCTTGAAGCTAAAGTTGACAGGTATGTCATTGATCTTCTCCAAAAGTTTTCCTATTGGGCCACTGAACCCAGACTTGTGTGTGTAGGGGCCATCAAGCTTGATGATCATGTGCCTGAGGCTGAGTTCATTAATATGCAACTGGCATATCAGCCAGTGACACTTGTGACCTAGCAATATCTCCAAGTGAGTGATGGCTCCTCCATCAGGTCCTCTGTTTGTGTTGGTGGAGTCACCACCAAGGACAGCAATAGTATCTTTACCACCATGAGCACTAATCCACTCAAACAGAGCCTGAGCTATCTTCAGTGCAGGTTTCTCATTTCCTTCAGGTTCTTCTGGTGTACAATGGAAGAGATACTTCCCCTCAGGTTTCCAATAACACTACAGTACTCTTCAGTTGTAATATCAGGATGGAAGCGGCCAGTTTCTTCATTGTGCCTCATAATCTTTGTCTTCTTATCTTGTTTTCCATCAAAGAAAATTCCCTTGATCGCCTCTTCCTCTGTCCTTTTCCCCAGGGCCTCCACCGAGGCACCTATTACAGACTCCTTGCCCCTACACATCTTCATCTCTTCATCATGTCAACAGCTAGATATGCCTTATCAGCAGATAGATGGCCAGCTTTGATGAGATCTTGCAAGAAACCAGTTGCAATGGCTGCTGCAGGAGTGTTTGCCACCTTGAACCTGACTGCAGCCGCAGCAGTGCTTGAGATATCCATGTAGTTCCTCCTGGCAGAGGTGGAGACTTTGCCAGTGTTGACACTGGAGCTTGTGCCTGGTGCAGTACTAGAAAAATCTGTGTCAGCAGTAGGAGCTGCTCTGCCTGGAGACTCTTGCAAGGAAGTCACCTCATCTTCATCATCATCACCATCATCAGCTCTAAGCAGTAGTTCCTTTTCTTCTTCCTCTTTTCTGTTTCTCTTCTCAGCTGCCTTCTGTTCTTCCTCCTTCCTTTTAGCAGCATTCACCTGCTTCACTGTTTCCTTCACATCAACAGATGCCATCCGGAAGCCAGAAACTTCTGAGGTTTTGATACTCTGGTAATGGAGCCACTCTAGCTCTAGCTTTGGAACCTTCTGAGGCAGAAGACAGTCACAGTTGACATGAACTCTAGCAGCACAGCCAGAGCAGCCAGATGCTTCAGTTCCACAGAGAGTGATATCATGTTTGCAGGTTGTTATGTCAATGTATCAAGTTCAGATATTCTCTTCTCTCTCTTTGCAGCCTTCACTC
Source organism: Bathynomus jamesi (assembly GCA_023014485.1). Taxonomy (NCBI): domain Eukaryota; kingdom Metazoa; phylum Arthropoda; class Malacostraca; order Isopoda; family Cirolanidae; genus Bathynomus; species Bathynomus jamesi. Next base: position 286,737 of record JAJOZX010003177.1, on the reverse strand, counting down.
TGCCATTCACTAGGTCAATCATTTCATTCCACCTGAGAAGAATCTTCCTGGCAATGGATCTCTCTTGAATGATCACAGGGGGAGTGAACTTGGCATTGCTTTTGCGCCACTGTGCCAGTACCAGTGATGCCAAGTCCTTAGCCAAATCTTGCAGAGGGTACTGAGCTCTCTTCATATCATCCAGAAGCAGCTTCTCTTCCTGGAGGAGGATTCCTCTCTGAAACACAGCTCTCCAGGTTGGAACTTCTGTGGGAAATAACTGCTTGCCTGGACCCACCAGCTCACTCAGCTTTGAACCAGAACTTTTTCTGGTCTTTCGTCCTTGCTTAGCCATGGTTGCTACACAATCTTCACCAAGCTTTGTATCTGAAACATAAAAAATTATCAAAGTGAAACTCTAGTAGACTATAACAGCTGTTACAATGGTTTTGTTTGGTAAGAAACCGGTCTATTACATTTGTACTACAGTGTATGTCCTGCACACAGCTGTTCTGTACATAACCAGAAAACGAAAAAGTGGGAATTTGAACACTTAAACGTGATTTTTAGCAAAAGTTCAAGAAAACAAACCCCCTTCTAAAATTTAATTTTACATAGGAATACATACTGCTAATCTTGAAATTCGCGTTTCAACGAGCATGATACACCCTAAGGTATAGGTCACTTAGCTTAGCTAGTTAGTTTCATTCTTAAGTAGATAGGCTAGAGTTGTCTTTATGACCTTATCCATTGTACGGTAGTTTAGTTTAGTTCCACAGTTATGGTGTAGTAAGGTTAAAGTGTGTACTATTTACGTCCTTACTGTAGTAATGCAATTTAGTGTGGTGATCTCTACCGCCACAGTCCACTTCTAAGGGAAAGTTCTCACAAAGAGACACCTATCTCTAGTCAGTCATTTGCGTATACCGTCACAGTAAGTTATCGAGTGTATCCGTACTTAAGAAACTATGAAAAACTTTCTTCGCGTGCCGTGATATTTATTTCTTCTACTGCATAATGAATGAAAAGAGAAAGAAAGTGGTGCTCAATTTAAAAAACTTTCAAAACAAAAAAGTGAACTAGAAATACTACTACAAAAAACATTCCCAAGTTGCAAACATTTTTCGCTACTACTTCAAGAAAGAACGATCAGTCAACAAGAAGTACTAGCCAAGAAAAATTATATTATTCCATCAACTAGCAATATAACTGACAGTGAGGTTGGTTTATCAAAAGGTCAAGATACTGAAATTGGAGGTGAACCATGGGTCCAATGTGCAAGTTCTTGCCTTTCTAAAGTTTTTGGATCTACCCTTAATAGGACGATTCTTAAACACCTCTCTTCTCACAAGCTTCTTTCAGATCGTCAGTATGGGTTCCACAAGGGGCGCTCTAGTGCCGATCTTCTTGCATTTGACATTTGGTCATCCTCCTTTCGGGATTTCGGTGAAACTTTTGCTATTGCGCTATCAAAAACTTTTGATAGAGTCTGGCACAAATCTTTAATTTCCAAATTGCCCTCCTTCGGCTTCTATCCTTCTATCTGTGCCTTCCCCTCTAATTTCCTTTCTGGCCGATCTGTAGCTGCGGTCGTAGATGGCCACTGTTCTTCCCTTAAAGCTATTAACAGTGGTGTTCCTCATGGTTCTGTCCTGTCATCCACTTTTTTCCTTTTATTTATCAATGATCTTTTAAGTTGCACTTTCTGTTCTATTCACTCCCATGTCGATGATTCCACTCTTCACTACTCCACCCACTTCCCAAAGTATCCCTTTCAACAGTCGCTCCATGATTCGCGTAGGACGGCTATGGTACACCTGACCTGATCTTTTTGCCATCTCTGATTGGGGCAGAGAAAACTTCTTGTCTTTCAGTGCCTCAAAAACTCAGTTCTTTCATCTGTCTACTCGTCACAATCTTCCACACGACCATCCCCTTACCTTCAACAACACAACTCAATCCTTCCTCTTCTCTTTTAACATTCTTGGCGTTTCCTTTTCTCGTGATCTTTCCTGGAAAGATCACATATACTCTCTTTCCAAAGCAGCTTCTAAGAGGTTAGGTGTACTGTACCGCCTCCGCAGTTTCTTCACCCCAGCTCAGTTGCTGTCTCTGTACAGGGGTTTTGTCCGCCCCTGTATGAAGTATGCTTCTCGTGTATCGGGTGACTCAACCCACACAGCCGTACTTGACCGGGTGGAATCAAAAGCTTTGCGTCTCATCAATTCCCCGTCTCCGTCTCTTACTCACTATCTTCAATCTCTCTCTCTTTACTATCGCTATTATAACGGACAATGCTCTTCTGAACTTTCTAATTTCTCCTTTAAGGAGAGCACGCAGCATCAGACCTTCTACACTGTCTCATTCCTTTTCTATTCAACTCTCTAACGCAAGGGTTAATCGGTATTTTCAATCTTTCATCTACTCAATTGGTGAACTCTGAAACAATCTTTCTCAATCCATCTTTCCCCCTGTCTGACCTCCAATCTTTCAAGTGCAGAGTGTCTAGGCATCTCCAAAACCCTGGACTTTGATTTTGGCTCTCTTCTTCTATTGGGGGGGGGGGGAGCTTTTGCGGGCATTCGCCCTTGACCACTCCTGACTGCGTAAAAAAAGTGAAAGTGTAGGCGATAATGGATATTTTGAATCGTCAGACAATGTTGAGGTAACCGTAAGCGATGATCCGGCTGAAAGCGTAATTAACGATCATATTCACCACAGTGTTGCTCGAAATGGAGGGAAACAAAACAATCGTTGTGATTTCCATAGGTCTTTGAAAATGTATTCTGATAAAAGTAGGTATCTTTCGAAAGTTTTATTTACTTGAAAACTCGCAAATGGCGAAACAGCAGAACGTAAATGGCTAGTATACTCTCCTCCTACGGGTGTCGTCTATTGTGCTGCATGTAAACTTTTCGGCGCCGCAAATTCATTCACTACTGGCTTTTCCGGTTGGAAAAATGGAAAAAGAAGAGTGAAAGATCAAGAAAAGTCTGTGAACATCGAAAATGTGTTGTCGTTAATTGCTAGGGGGGAAAACATTGGAAAGGATTGATAAACTAATTCAACTGGAAGAAGAAATAACGTATTGGAGAAATGTTCTTTCACGAGTGATCGAAACTACAGTATTAAGTTTTAGGCATCTCGAGGATTGCTAGCTCGATTTCACGATGAAGTTTTTGGCTCTCTAGTAAATGAAAACTTCATGGGATGTTTAGAGCTTATAGACAAATTTGATCCATTCATGGCTGATCATATAGCTGTATTTGGTAATGCTGGAAAAGGTAACCAGTCGTATTTATTACCGATGATTGTTGATGAATTGATCTTGCAGATGAGCGAACAAGTTCAAAAGAATTGAGGAACGGGAAATTGTGAAATTCTTTTCTGTTAGCGTGAACTCAACACCGATATTGCCCACATCTATCAACTAACTTTCATAATGCGCTATGTTCGTCCGGATGGTTCACCTGTTGAGTGATTTATTACTTTTCTACCTAACCGAGGTCATAAAGCTGAGCAACTATCAGAGGCCGTGATGAAAACTCAACAGATGATGTTACAAGTTTGTGTTGACGATGGCCGCGGTCAAAGCTACGACAACGCAAGTAACATGTCTGGTCAATACAGTGGGCTCCAAACTAGGATATAAAAGAGCAGTCCGCTAGATGTTTACATACCGTGTTCAGCTCACTCGTTGAATCTTATTGAATTATCTGCTACTGGTTCCTGTCAACATGCAGCTATCTTTTTTGAAGTGAAACAACAGCTTTTCAACCTCTTTTCTGCTTCTACTCACCGTTGGGAAATTTTGCTGTCCAATTTGAAGCATGGTTTGTTGGTTGTTAAAAACTTGTCAGTCACTCATTGGAGTGCTCGTGCAGATGCGAGTAAAGCTTTGTATATTCGTATAAAGAAGTTATAGATGACACTCCGGTCAATAGCAGACGACGAAACTGAAAAACTCGCTATTAGATCGGAGGCATATGGCATAAAAGGAAAACTGGAACGCCGTGAAATAGTAATAATGATTTGAGTTTGGTTTAGGGACTTTTGTAATCATATCTTGTTTTACGTAGTCAGTTAACTGCTGAAAAATGTCACAAACTATGAACTTGTGAATAAATTATGAGAACATTTTACGATTGTCACTTGATTACCTCTTTAGAATCTTTATTCTTAAATGTGAAATACAGAGCTTAAGAATTAGACATTACACAATACTGAATATATGCAAAAATTGCATATGGTCTCGGTCTCGGGTGCTTAGGTCTCGGTCTCAGTCTCGGCCATGGTGGTCTCGACTACATCACTGATTTTGATACCTTTGGAAAGGAGGCCATCGACATGCGTGAAAATAAGAGCTATGACTCAAAAATAAAAAAAATAGAAGGAAACTACAATTTGATGAAAATAATGATGTCCAGTTGGAAGGCAGACAAAAATTCAGGACGGAAACATTTCTTGTTACAATGGATAAGTTGCAGAGTTGGCAGAGAGGCGTGAAGCTTCTGAAATGGCCAATGCTCGATTTGGATTTTTTGCGAAGCTAAGCTTAATGAATACGCATGACATTCGTGAACATTCTTTCAACTTGGTGTCTGTATATAATATGGCCTTAGAAGATTTAGTGGCTGTGGAATACGTGCACCCGCAATCACTAATTCATACACCCAAAGAGGATGTATTTTCAGCTATGAAACTTTTAAAACTGATTAAAAGCCTAAACGTTGAATGCGTATTTCCAAATGTTGAAATAACTGCGCATTTTCTTATGAACAGCTCAACGCTTCGAAGAGTGAAAAACTATCATATTTGCGGTCAACACTCTCAGAGGAAAATCTTAATGCTTTTACACGTTTATCAGTTGAGAGCGATATATTAATGAATATGTATTTTAATGAAATTGTTGAAAAGTTTGCCAATGCAAATGCGAGGAAAAAAATAATTTTGTTAGTTGATGTATTTTATAAAATTTAAACTTGTAACAAAAACAAATTTCCATCCACTTCATTGCATTTTAATTTATTGTCCTCGTGTTGATAGATAATTTTCCTGCTGAGTCATTCAAGAAGGAAGGTGCGCATCTAAAATTGTGGACCTAGAACGCCAGTTAACCTTAATACGGCCTACTTATCTTTTGTACCATGCCGAGGATAGTTATGAAAAGTTTACCGTTTGTTTGGAAAAATTTAGCAAATAAAAAAAATTAGTTTAACTCCAACATATAATGTAAAACATCAAAGAATTTGAGAAAAATAAAAAAGTTAAAATGCAAAAGTTTTCGTACATTTATTTAAAAAGTAAAAAATTATTTAATACTTTCTGTGTCCTCCTTAGGCTTTAAGAACTTAAAATTGTTATCAGTAGTTGGCAGTTTATTGATTAGAGACAGTTGGCAATTCTGAATTCTGGAATTTTGTGTGTGAATCTTCACGGAAGACGGATGACGATACAAGCCATTAGTAAGCAATTGGTCATCGTGGTAAAGAACTGTCTACAGATCTTGAGAAATTGTTATTGATGAACACGAGTCTGGAAAGAGTAATAAGAAGATAGGAGAACTTCGAATTCCACTTACGATGTTGCTGCAGTTATAAAAAATGGAAAGGCTTTAGAACAATCCAAACTCTACCAAAGTGTGGACGACCTTGCAAGATTTCAGAACGTACTGCTATATGATTGAAAGAATGGCTGCTGTGAATCCACGAGTGACTGCAGATGATATTTGCCAAATATTAACACTGTCTAAGAACAATGTTCGTCCCTCTTCTGTACGTAGTAATTGAGAAAGAATGGTTTGCATGGAAGAGTTGCACGAAGAAAACCTCCGCTACGAAAAGCGACCAAAGAACCTAGTTTAAAGTACACCAAAAATGGATTTGTATTCTGGAAGAAATTTCTCTGAACAGACGAGACCAAAACTGAATTATTTGGGAACAACGAACAACGGTATGTTTGGCGAAAATCAAATACTGCACTCGAGGAAAAAAACATCCTTCCTACGGTTAAACTTGGTGGTGGTAGTTTGTTTCTTTATGGACGCTTTAGTGCTTCTGGTCTAGGAAAGCTTGTTGTTATCAATGGAATCTTAAATTCGAAGAAATATCAGGACATTTTAGAAGAAAATGAATTGCCTTCAGTTCGGGAGTTGCAAATGGGTCGCAACTGGGTACTGCAACAAGATAATGATCCAAAGCATAAAAGAACACCATGAAATGGTTTCAACAAACGAATTTCAAGCTTCTCGAGTGGTCCAGTCAAAGCCCAGATCTCAATTTAATCGAGAATTTATGGTTTCATTTGAATAAAACTATCCCCAAGAGAAACCCTTCAAATCTGAATGACTTGCAACAATTTTTTTTTAGAAGAATGGGCTAAAATTTCTACTGAGAGATGTTGAAACCTCGTAGAAAAATACCCAAAACGAATCCTTGAAATCATTCAAGCAAAATGTGGAGTGGGGGACGCACAAAGTTTTAAATAATTTTGTAAGTAATTGTACGAAAATTTTTGCATTTTAACTTAAATTTTTTCAAATTCGTTGATGTTTTACATTAAATGTTGGAGTTGAACTATTTTTATTTGTTAAATTTTTCCAAACGAACCGTAAACTTTTCATAATTGTCCTATGCATGGTACAAAAGATAAGGAAGAATATAACTGAAATATTCCTCTGTACGAATACTTATGAATGCTACTGTATATTTATATTTTAACAAATGTTCAGGATCGTCCTGCGTCCTTCGACCCCTCGGAAGCATCCCACTTCATTTGGGAGATTTTTTTGGTACCCATTCATCTACCAACCAAAAGAAGGATGGATAGCTGGGTGGACTGCGCGCCGCCTGCCCACACCTGGAATCAAATCCTGACAGATGGATTCGTAATCAGCGATGCTAAGTACTACAAGACGGAGGCGTATATAAGTTATATACTGTGTGTATATATATATATATACTCTAAGTATTTGGGAATTCCATGAACTCAAGTGGATTATAATGAGCTCTCAAAGAGTGTACGCTCTTATATAAAGAAACTGAGAGAGCTCATTTCATTCTTCATTAATAAAAACTAAAATTTCCTGAAAGAATAATTAAAGCAACTCGTGAAAGTAAGAGAGTCCACTCCTAATTCAACAAAAAACAACGCTGCACGTGAGAAGTTAATTTAATTGAAGTGGGTGCCGCCATCTATTGGAGGAAATGTCAATTAATTTCCATTTCGTTTTACTTTCATTAACCGAGGGTAATTTACATGCATATTATTTTTATGTTAATCAAGAATAACACACTAAGAGTAACCTCAGTTTCAAGAGTACGACACTTTTCCGCTACACCCCCGCAATTTCTTCTTTCCCGGTTAGGTCAACTGTACGCCCTTGACAATTGGTTAGGTTAAGTCGTGATATTTTCATTAAAATATTCGTTCGTATTTCGTTAAAATATTCGTTAGTTTTAACGAAAATATCACGACTTAACCTAACCAATTGTCAAGGGCATACAGGTGACGTAACCGGGAAAGAAGAAATTGCGGGGTATAGCGGAAAAATATCGTAAATACATTAAAAGTAAAATCACCTTACTTTGGTGGGATTCAACTAATGTTATTAAAAAAAGGGATCACCTGAAGATCCCTGTACGCCCTTGACGATTGGTTAGGTTAGGTCGTGATATTTTCGTTAGTTAGCCTTATAAAGCTAACTAAAGAAGGCTGGGGACCTTGATCTTCAGGTGATCCAAAAAAAGTAGATTTTCACAACCGCCACGTTACTCACTCGGACACGAAATATCAAAGTTTGTTAAAGGAGTTTTAGTATGTACACTTTAACACATTTACTTTCCCCATTGCGGTGAGAGTTAGCCAACTGCGGTGGGATTAGGGAGCCCGAGCCGAGGATACGTTAACCCCAGTCGTTACGGGGGTTGGCCGGCACACCGCAACCTCGCGAAATTAAATTCTCCGAACACCTTGCCAGCGTTGGAATTTGAACCAGCTACTCGAAAGTGACGAGCCAACCCGGCCAAGCGCTCTAACCAGTACACTAGGTCACGAGACATTTAACTATCTGTGTAAACATACTAAAACTTTTGGGTTCAATATTCCCTCAACCAGTTATCTTAGATTAAACGTTTACAATTGATTTTGGAATGTTTAAAGCGCTTTGGTTTGGGTGTTTGATTAATAATATTTATTTATAAAAATTTACATTATTATTATTATTATTAAATACATATTTTCAGCTTTTACAAGAAAAAATATAAAAAACTTTTTAAATACTTAAATTATATTTAATATTTGAATGAACGCACGATACACTTTGCAGTCGATAATTATTTATTAATTCATTTTCCAAAGAGAGCAAATTCTTATCATTTGGAAGCTTAATATCGTCTCTAAGTAAGTCAGGAAATTAACTCTCTTCATGGTAAATGTACACCGTTGAAAATTTGCAGTGTGTGTATATATATATATATATATATATATATATGACCACTAACGAACTTCCACGCTATAAAGTAAAGGTACAGTATTTAAGAGATTTAATTAACAAATGTTATATTTAATTAAAAAGATAATTAATAATGTTTTCATATTTAATTTAAAGTTTAATTAAAATTTTATTTTTAATAATGTGCAAACAGTAACTAAAATAATAATAATGAAATGAAAGGAAAATACGATACTCAATTTCCAAAAACAGCTCAATTTTTTTCCATTAATCGATGCGATACAAGGGCGGATGTAGGCATTTCAGTAAGGGGGGGGTATCGCGGATCTAGGCATTCCAGTAAGGTAGGGGGGTCCAAAGAAAAAAAGGGCACCCCCTAAAATAAAAAGGGCACAGTACTAAAAAAAATTTCTTGAAACAGAGCACCAATGAGCGAGTGTAAAATCAATTGTATTGTTTTATTAGATCAGTCTCATTCAAAAATGATAAAAAATAAAAATCTAATTTGGGTACGACAATTATCACAAAATTTTTCAAACAATTACAAATGTGTTGCCAATTAAAAGAATTATTAGAATAAGATGAAGATATAAATAGTGATATGACTGCACCAGTAATAAGGGCACCTATGAAAACCCTTACAACTACAAATTTTGAAATACAATGTAATGTATACGGATAAAGACTCAAAATAGAATTTGAATAAAATAAAATAACCATGATCTATTTACAAAAACAAAATTGGTTTTCAGAGGCATACACATCATTCAAATAGGGCACTTGCAAGAAACAGGAAGGGGGGCCAGACGTCGCCGACCCCCCTCCCCCTCTAGATCCGCCTATGCAGTATATATTCAAGCGCCTCGGTGGTGTAGTGGTTAGCGTCGCTGACTGCGATTCCATCAGCACCGGAATCGAGACCCGTTGACGGCAGGCATCGCGCAGTAAAACCCAGCTGTTCATCCTTTCACACAATAAAAAAATTGGTTGGTAGATAAATGGATAGATAGCCTAGTGGTGAAGACGCTGGGCTGGTGGTGGTGGTGTGGTTCGGATTCCACGTTAAACTGTAGGTCTAAGGTGGAGTGACAAGCTTGACCTTCGTCAGAATGAACAATTCGGACAGGAGCAAAACCAAGGTGTTATATATATATATATATATATATATATATATATATATATATATATATATATATATATTATATATATATATACACACTAGTCTATATATATATAATTCTAAAATTCTCAATATGGAGTTTATGATGTAGGCCTATTTGCACAAGCATACTTGTTTTATTGTTTCGTCATATATTATTATGCTTAAATACAGTATACTTTAGACCTCAATTGTTAAATAGCTTCATTCATAATTGTAATCCTCTTACTGTAAAGGCGCTTAGTAGATTATAATGTTCGGTTGTTTCCAGACGGATATTAAACAACTCTGAGCTGTAGAACTGTAGAGTAGTTGTTAGCTCTCTTCTTCTTAATTCTTATTCAGCTGATAGATCTTTGTTTAGCATTTCTCTTCTCATAATGCGTACAATAAATGTTTATGAAAATTGCTGTTGTAGTTAATTACGGTACCGTTTTACTGCGAATTAAAACCATAGCCTGTAATTTTGCGCGGCGTTTCAGGCTTATGATAAACGGGATTAGTCTATTCTGAGATATGACCTGATTCATCGAAAGGAGGTTTCAGAGGACAGAGTAAGGATGTATTGCAAGATTGCCGAACACAGATTTTAAGAGCTGTATGTGTTATGGAAAAGGGTGTATTCCTGAAGTGTGACTTAGTATTGTAGTCCGACTTCAGGAAGCTCTTGGATAGCAGTACGTTATATGATCTAGATCTAAAGATTTAAGGACCTTTTTGGCTACTTTCGAAAACTTTATCCATATTATCTTGGAGTCTTGAATACCCTAAATGGCTATACTTGTATACATCAACAGTCAACACTCCAAGAAATTTTCCTTGGTTCCGTGCCACATTACAGTGCCAGATAATATGACGTAATATTCGTAGATATATCTGTCAAAGCTACAGCTCACCATCTTATGGATGGAGATATCCTTTTACTATGTACAAATCATAACTTTTGCATGTAAACGTTCTACTGTACCAGTTCTGGGAAATAGCTGGATCTCTTTTAACTAATATTTTGTGATATATATGACAGTGTACTATTCTATGGGACTCTTCCTACCAGCCGATAACATTCCAGAAACAATACTTACTAATCTCTAAATGAAGTACAACCAGTTAAGTAATTGCTATTTTTTAGCTGGAGATATCTTGCCATTTTGGGACTGCTTGTTTAAAATTACTTTTTCTAACATCATTTAAGGGTGTAAAACACGCGCAATGAACGAAGGAAATCCTTTGGTGAGCATTCTTATACCTGACACTATCTCAATATTTTGAAGAGAATGGCGTCGATACAAACCCTACTTGGAGTTCTGTATTAGGCTCCGAGCTGCTTCATGTTCAGTAGGCTTTGGAAGAAGTATCGTACTAAAATAAGACCCATTTCTGTGCGACATAAAAGATTGTCAATGAGCTGAGGAAATCGCTTAATTAGTCACTCAAATAGTCAAAGAGTGCCACGCAAATTCATCAAATTTTTTGAATAATAATAATAATAATAATAATAATGAGATGAACCCAAAATATCAGAATTTCTTTTTTTTTTCCCCTTCATAACTGGGGAAGGGGATCTTTATTTTGGGATTAATTGGTAATCCTCCTTCCTCAGCAGTTTCCAAATTTTGGGTATTTAACTGGTGAAGCTAACTAGTCACATCTGACTCACTTTTAATGAACCCCATTTCCTGCCCATATATATATATATATATATATATATACAGGGCGTCCCAAAAAAATGTATACACACTTTAAATAATTATAAAGGCAGTGTTTATTAAAATACATTTCATTTTCAAAATGTAATAGAATCTACAGACATTATTTAATTGTTTTGTCAACGCCTGTTTTCAAACTGACGTCCGTTCTGGTCCAGGCACTGCTGATAACGCGAAGCAATGGAATCGCAAACATCACGAAACATTTCGTTTGGTATTTGTGTGCATTCTCGTTCAATGGCTGCTCTCAATTCAGCGACTGTTGCAGGTTTTATAGCGTAGACTTTGTCTTTTAAGTATCCCCATAAAAAAAAGTCTAGTGGTGTGAGGTCTGGTGAACGCGGAGGGTATTCTACGAAACCCCTTCGTCCAATCCACAGCCACATCGTGCCAAGTACCACTCGCAATACTCCACTCTTCGGTCCGGATCATCATCTTCATTAATAGCATGGACTAATCTTGGAATGTAACTTTTCCATTGACAGCGCTTCAAAATGCGTTGGACAGACGATTCTGAAATTCCTACCTCACGACTCGCTTGCCGCACAGATTTTCTTGGACTTTGGTGATACGTTTCCAGTACTCATTCTTGCTTTGTGGGGCTTGTCGATGTCCGTGGTCTTCCGGAACGCTTCTTGTGGACATTCTGAACAGTTCCATCGGCTTCAAACTTATCTCTAATTCGAGTGATGGTAAGTCGCGTTGGTGGATCTGTTTGAAACTCCCTCCTAAACTGTCTTTGCACTTCAACTGCGTTTTCACACTTCCAGTAGCATTTTAGAATGAATTTCCTTTGTTCAAAGCTTAGTCTGACTGCCATTATTAATTCTAATGGGTTTAACTTGGAAAGAAAGAAACATCAATTGAGCTATCAGCTGTTAAAGTGTGTATACATTTTTTTGGGACGCCCTGTATGTATATATATATATATATGCTGCAATTCCACAAGGGAAAAAAAAAACGTGTTTTATTGTGAAATTCATCCCATATATATATATATATATATATATATATATATATATATACACACACATTCAACTGCAAAGAACACGCAGTAAATAACGTAAAGAACGACGCTTGTATAGGAGATATTCCGCGCAAGACGAGAGAGAGAGAGAACGAAACAAATGAAAAAATGAGGTAACCACCCGGGAATCGAACCCGGGATCTTCCGATTGCCGGTCAGAAGAGTGAGGCCCATGGTGTAATGGTATCGCATCTGACCGGCAATCGGAAGATCCCGGGTTCGATTCCCGGGTGGTTACCTCATTTTTTCATTTGTTTCGTTCTTCTCTCTCGTCTTGCGCGGAATATCTCCTATACAAGCGTCGTTCTTTACGATATATATATATATACACACGAGGGTGGGCTGAACAGTAATGCCTCCACTCAAATAAATTTTAAACGGATTGAAGGATTTTATCGAAACAAAAGCAGATAATTATGTACCTTAGAGTTTATTCTTAAAACGATACATTTACTTTTCTATAAATTCCCCTCTACCTCGATACATTTACGCCAACGGTAAATGAGTTTTTGAAATCCATCCCGGTAAAAGTCGGAGCTTTGACTACGAAACCAAAATGTCACAGCGGCCTTAACTTCTTCGTCAGACTCGTAGCGATTTCCACGGAGATGTTCTTTAAGTTTAGGAAAGAGGTGAAAATCGCATGGTGCTAAATCGGGGCTATATGGTGGATGCGGCAAGACGGTGAATTGCAGATCTTCAATTGCTTCTCGCGTTTGAACACTGGTGTGAGGCCGTGCATTGTCATGGTGAACAATGACTGCGTTTTTGTGGGCTCGAACCCTCCTGATCCGTTTTTTCAACTTCTTCAGTTTCAATATAACGTGCGGAATTGATTGCTGTCCCTCTTTCGGTAAAGTCTTCGAGAACAACACCATTGATATCCCAAAAAACATTCATCATCACTTTTCCAGCCGATTTTTGAACTTTTTTTGGTTGCGGTAAATTTTTGTACCGATATTCCATGGATTGCCGTTTACTTTTAGGGTCATAATGGTCGACCCACGTCTCGTCTCCTGTCAAAATGCTGTGCAGCAATTCATCTTCATTTTCGAAGCGCTGCAGATTTTCTTGGAAAATACGCATTCTCTCAGTTTTCCTCTCGGCAGTGAGCATGCGAGGCACCCAACTGGCGCAGACCTTTCGGTAACCGAGAATACTGATAATGCGTCCGACTCGCTCTTTGGAGATATTGAGCATTGCAGCAATTTAATTTTGTTTAATGCGACGATTTCCACGAACCAGTTCGTCAACGTAGTTCCGATGAGACTCGTCGGTTGCCGTTACAGGCCTTCCACTTCGCGGCTTGTCTCGCAAATTTTCTTTCCCTGCTTCTCCTTCTTTACACTGTCTCGCCCAACGTCGAACGGTACTCACATCAACACAGTTTGCCGTACGCAGCTTGCATTCGCCGATGAATGTCTATGGGAGTAACACTTTCCGCGGTCAAAAATTCAATTACAGCACGTTACTTGAAGCAAACGTCTTTACTCCTTTCCCTTATAATCGATACTGAACCGACGTGTGGAATAAGTGTAGGCTATAACACGAAACCAGTTTTATCTGGTTACTCTACACAATCTGGAATGGGTGGGGATATCAAGTTATAACACAAACCGGTTTTATCTGGCTACCTCTACACAATCCAGAATTATTCAAGTGGAAGCATTACGTTTCAGCCCACTCTCGTATATATATATATATATATATATACAGGGACGTAGACAGGGTGGGGGCTACGAAATAAAATCATAGGTTTGATATTTTTAGGCATTTTTTGAAATTATAAGTAACTTATAAGTAAGTAGGCCATGCCAAGTACTTTTAGCACATGTTTAATTACTGTAATACATTTATGAATGTGTTTTTATTCACTTACACACTTTTAATATACAGGGTGGCGCAAAAGTCGCGCATCATAGGAATTTCCAGTGTTGACTATAATATATTATTTTTTCTTTTAGGTAGGGGATGGCTGCGAAATTAACAATAGATGAAAGGGTGAGCTTGGTTTTAATGCATGGAATACCAGGTACTACAAATCGATGAATCGGTACAGAATTTAAATGCAACGTATGTAGTTAAATGCAACGTATGTGTTGAGCATGATGGACGACACTTTGAATAATTTCTGTAGTAAATAATAAATATTATTCTTCATAAGGTTATTCCATTATTCTCGGTAAACCGACTTATGCCGCACCCTGTATATATATTATATTATATATATATATATATATATATGAGATGAATTTCACACTTGAACACGTGAAATGAATGAATGATGCAAATCCACAAGGAACAAGAAAAAAATTATGCCAAGGCTTTTGGTGTATTCAACAATACACCTCGTCAGGGAATGATGTCTATGATTCCCTGACCTGACGAGGTGTATTGTTGAATACACGAAAAGCATTGGGATAATTTTTTCTTTTTCCTTGTGGGTATGCACCATATATATATATATAATATATATTATATATATATATATATTATATATACTGTATATATATATATATATATATATATATATATATATATATATATATATCGTAAAGAACGACGCTTGTATAGGAGATATTCCGCGCAAGACGAGAAAGAAAGAACGGAACAAATGAAAAAATGAGGTAACCACCTCATTTGTTCCGTTCTTTCTTTCTCGTCTTGCGCGGAATATCTCCTATACAAGCGTCGTTCTTTACGTTATTTATACTGCGTGTTCTTTGCAGTTGAATGTATATATATATATATATATATATATATATATATATATATATATATACAGTAGTCTCGATAATCCGAGTTAAACGGGACCAATCCCGGACCATCTCCACCTCGGATTAGTGAAAACTCAGATCATATGGAATAAAGAAATACATACAATTGCATACGGCGTTTATTACAGTGTATACTAAAAAATAAAAATCTATGCATTTACTACAATACCTACTAAAAAATAAAAAAATAAAAAGGGTATATTGTGCAATGACAAAAATGCTACATAGTACATACTTAGTATATGAGCTGATATTACGTACTGTATCTATCCCTCAAGATGGAAAAAAATTGTCTTGAGTCTTTTGTTTGATGACCATGCACCTTTTTTTTGCTGCAATATCGCGCCATCTTTTTAGAAAGAGAACATCAGCTGGAACCGCTTCGGGTTGCTGCTCAACGTACAGTAGGGCTATTTACAGCGCCATCGCTGCCTCACCGTGTTTTATTTTTTGTTGTTGACTTCCACTCTCTTCTTCATCAGGGGTCGCGTCCATGTCCTCTCGTACCATTGCTATGATTGTATCATCTGTTTTTCACACTGTACGTCACTGTCCAACCATTCTTTTACGTAACTTCCTTCTGTATTTTCACACGCTGGTAGTTTATTAACTAGACTTGTGAGCTCTTCTGCATCATTTTCCTGTCCAGTTGTCTCAATTTCTTCGCTAAATTCGGCCTCGGATTAACGGTAGCTTGGATTACCGAGACTCTACTGTGTGTAAAAATATATATATATATATATATATATATATATATATATATATATATATATATTAACTTTACTTCTTCTTTCCATCCTCTTTTCACTTAATTGCTGACTCTTCTCCTGATAAAGTTGAACTTTTACCTCCAACTCAACCCTGTACGATTCCGGTGCTGTTCCTCTATCTCCTTCCCCTTGTGACTTAATTGTGTCTGAAATTAGAATCTGTTCCAGATATTTTTCCTGCCCTATTTCGCTCTAGAGTTGTCATTCAACTCTAGGGTCGCTCCTGTTGTTTTCAAGAATTGTGTTTTTCTGCTGATACCCCGTCCAGGCAAACGCTTTCGTCTATGTCTTTCATCTGGTACTTTTCCTTCTTGCTGGAAGTTCGTTCTCATTCAGCCTGTACCAAAGAAGGGTGACCGCTTTCAACCTTTAAACTGTCGCCCAATTGCCTTAATCTCATGCGTTTCTAAAGTTTTTGAATCTATCCCCAATAAGATGATTCTTAAATCTTCCTTCAGATCGTCAGTATGGGTTCCGCAAGGGACATTCTACTGGCAATTTTCTTGCATGTCTCTCTGACTCTTGGTCATCCTCCTTTCGGGATTTCGGTGAAGCATTTGCTGTTGTGTGAGACATATCAAACGCTTTTGATAGAGTCTCGTAAATCCTTAATTTTCAAACTGCCCTCATTCGGTTTCCATCCTTCTTTCTACCTTTGCCTTCCTCTCTGATTTTTTCTTTTTTGGCCGATCTATAGTTGTGGTTCTAAATGGCCCTGTTGCAAACGTGCTGTTCTTCTCCTGTCACCCAGTCTCTTCCTTTTATTTATCAATGATTTTTTTTAAGTCGCACTTACTGTCCTATCCATTCTTGCACCGATGATTTCAACCTTCCCTTCACCGGCTTCACAAAGCGTCCCTCCCAACAGTCACTCCATGCTCGGAGCACCTGAACTCTGATCTTTTTGCAATCTCTGATTGCAGCAGAGAAAACCTCGTGGTTTTCACTGCCTCGACAAACCAGTTCCTTCACCTGTCTACTCGTCACAATATTCCGCACGACTATCCCCTCATCTTCAACAATACAGGGCGTCCCAAAGAAATGTATACACACTTTAACAGCTGATAGCTCAATTGATGTTTCTTTCTTTCCAAGTTAAACCCATTAGAATTAATAATGGCAGTCAGACTAAGCTTTGAACAAAGGAAATTCATTCTAAAATGCTACTGGAAGTGTGAAAACGCAGTTGAAGTGCAAAGACAGTTTAGGAGGGAGTTTCAAACAGATCCACCAACGCGACTTACCATCACTCGAATTAGAGATAAGTTTGAAGCCGATGGAACTGTTCAGAATGTCCACAAGAAGCGTTCCGGAAGACCACGGACATCGACAAGCCCACAAAGCAAGAAAGAGTACTGGAAACGTATCACCAAAGTCCAAGAAAATCTGTGCGGCAAGCGAGTCGTGAGGTAGGAATTTCAGAATCGTCTGTCCAACGCATTTTGAAGCGCTGTCAATGGAAAAGTTACATTCCAAGATTAGTCCATGCTATTAATGAAGATGATGATCCGGACCGAAGAGTGGAGTATTGCGAGTGGTACTTGGCACGATGTGGATGTGGATTGGACGAAGGGGTTTCGTAGAATACCCTCCGCGTTCACCAGACCTCACACCACTAGACTTTTTTTTATGGGGATACTTAAAAGACAAAGTCTACGCTATAAAACCTGCAACAGTCGCTGAATTGAGAGCAGCCATTGAACGAGAATGCACACAAATACCAAACGAAATGTTTCGTGATGTTTGCGATTCCATTGCTTCGCGTTATCAGCAGTGCCTGGACCAGAACGGACGTCAGTTTGAAAACAGGCGTTGACAAAACAATTAAATAATGTCTGTAGATTCTATTACATTTTGAAAATGAAATGTATTTTAATAAACACTGCCTTTATAATTATTTAAAGTGTGTATACATTTTTTGGGACGCCCTGTATATATATAATTGAATCCCAACTCTTCTCTTAACATTGTAAGAGAACAGACGAATAATATGGCATATGTTATTCAATTCAAACAGTTTACAGTAGTAATGCATGCCCAGAAACACATATTACACACACACACACACACACACACATATATGCTTACATTATTACTACATATATACACTAATATATATAATACATGCAGATACGGATTTAAGTAACATACAGTGTATTTATATAAAAAATTGTGAATGACTGAACCAACCATTCATCAACAGTAACGCATTGAATTTATTAGAGCAGTCAGTAGCTAAAGAAACTTCGATTTTCGAAACGTCGATTTTCTCTTATGTACTGATTTCGGTACATCTCTCTTTAAACTCCAGCAATAGTCTGCCATCATTCGAACATCCCATCTTCCCTGATACCTCCATTCCATTTCTGAAATATCCTGGTGGAATCTTTCTCCCTGTTCCTCACTTACTGCGCCTAAGTTTTTAGGAAAAAATCAAGATGAGAATCTAGGAAGTGTATCTTAATAGTCATGTTACATTCCAGCAAACGATATTTTCGGATCATGTATTTAACTATTTCTTTGTAGTCATTAAATTTCCTGTTACCAAGGAAGTTGTTCACAACAACCTTAAAAGCTAGCCAAGCATCTTTTCATGACCTTTCAATACATCTTCAAATGCTGGATAGCTTAAGAGTTGCTTTATTTGAAGACCGACGAACACTCCTTCCTTCAGCTTAGCATGACTAATTTGAGGGAATTTTTGCCATAAAAAATGGTATCCAGAGCCTTCTATGTTGTGACCTTTGGCGAAATTTTTCATTAATCTTGGCGAAATTTTTCATTAATCCACGCTCTATGTGGAGTGGAGGTAATAGTATCTTGTTACGATCTACCTGTGGATTAGCAATGATGTTTACTTGTTTTGGAGTAATCTGCTTTCTCTGAGGCCATCTTTCCTCACAAAGTGTTTCCCCCTGTTTCTGCTATTCCACAGACATAAAAAGCATGAGTATTTTGTAAAGCCAGCCTGTTGGCCTAAAAGAAGGCCGATCACCTTAAGATCAACACAAACAAACCATTTGTGTTCTTCATAGTTTATCTTGTTTAAAAGAAATGAAAGATTTCCATGAGTCTCTTTCAAATGAACTGAATGCACTATAAGCAGAGAGGCAACTTTGTTTCCATTATGGAGTAAGACAGCTTTCAAACTTCGCTTTGAAGAATCAATAAATAGGCGCCAATCACATGGTTGGTAGTCTTTACCCATCGCCTTTAACAGACCTACTATATCATTGCAGTATATAATATAATGTTTATATAATTTATATAATTTACACGTATGAAACTCATAGCAAACCAACCATAATTGGAAATAGAGATGCCCTTTTAGTCATATGAAAGAGGTACATTTCTCAAGAAATAGAAGCGTTTGGGTAGAATAACATACGTCACATTTCTATCAATCCTGACGTGCCAGATACAAATTATGCCTTGTATCTTAACTCACATACCATGGGCTTTACTAAAATACTATACTTTTCTAAACAACTCATACAGCGCAGGGCAATGTAATGGACACTGCTCTTCTGAACTCTCTAACTGCATGCCTCCGCCTTTAAGGAGAGCTTGCAGTATCAGATTTTTTGACACATTCACACGCCTTTTCTGTCCTATTCTCTAACGCAAGGGTAATCGATATTCCCAATCTTTCATCTACTCACCCGGTCAACTCTGGAATAACTTCCTCAGTCTATCTTTCCCCATGTCCATGATCTCCAGTCTTTCAAACCTTGATTTCGGCTCTCATCTTCTCCTGTGGTGGTGGGTCATTTTGGAGACGTTCGCACTGGTCTCCTCCTTCCTGCATATTATATATATATATATATATATATATATATATATATATATATATATATATATATATAATATATATACAGGGTAGTTCAAAAGTCCTGCCTCAATTTAGTGGATAATTGACAATGTTTAATTGAACGAGATTTTCCAACTGTAATCCTTGCATTTCACTGCACAATCTACTGCGAGTACGTAAGCTGTTGTACACATTTGCAATAGTGTCTGCAGTAATGTTGTTGCATAGAGTACTGATATTGTTCTTTAATTGTTTAAGTGTTCTTCGACGATTTTCGTACACTGTATTCTTGAAGTAACCCCACAAAAAGAAGTCGAGTGAAGTTAAGCCGGGAACGTGGTGGCCATTCAATCGGACCCCTTCTACCTATCCACCTATGAGGTATGTTCTCGTTCAACCAATTCCGAACATTTGTAGCGAAATGTGGTGAAGCACCGTCATGCTGGAAGTAAAAGTTCATTCGTTTCAGCAAGCTTAAATTATCAAGGTATGGATCGATTGTGTCCTGTAGCAGAGTCAAATAAGCGTTTCCAGTCACAGTCCCATCGATGAATATTGGTCCTATGACTTTCAAATCATGAATACCGCACCTGACGTTTAGTTTAGGATTCGTTTGGAAATGTCCTTCAATTGCATGATGTGGATTTTCATCTGCCCAATACACATTTTATATCTATTGACGTGTCCATTAAGGTGGAACGAAGCTTCATCACTGAAGAAAATGGATTGTGATAAGGTAGGCTTTGTGGCAAGTGTTCCTTGAAACCATTCGTAGAATTCGCGTCTTCTATCGCAATCGTCTCCGTGCGGTTCCTGCACAAAGGTGACTTTGTATGGATTGAACGTTTTGGACTCGCTAGTACTCTTGCTAGTACACTTCTAACATTTCCCCACTTGTGCTTGGTCGCGGCCTACCACTTCACTTTCTGTCTTCTACGCTCTTGTTTCTTTTTGTTTTTTAAGGAAACGTCCGATAGTTCGCTGATCAGGTTGTGGTTTTTTTGGAAGTCTGTTGTGAAATTCTGCAGCTGCCATCCTCTGACTGAGACCTCAACATGTAGGAGAACTAATTCTACCTTTTCCTAGGGAGTGTACACTGTTGTATGTTGTTGTTCTGCTATTTGTAAATTTTAAGGCCTTCATACTGTAAACAGAACAGAAAACCTGGAGTTAAGTTAAGTTAATACTACGAGTACATAGAATATATTCCAGCAATACCCTCATGAGGGTGTATATATATATATATATATATATATATATATATATATATATATATATATATATGCTCGTGTGTGCGTAGGCAACTGGGCATAAGTGAGGTTGAATATATGATAATTCACAGTTGAAGTGTGGGCAACTGTTTTGTGAAGTAACATTTTTGGTACCTCGGAATATTAAAAAATTTATATAAAAAACTTAGAAACATTTTTATTATAAGAAAAAAGATATGTTGGTCCTGATTAAGTTATTTATAGTAGGTTATGTTAGTTAAAATATGGTTAGGTTAGATTAGGCTAGATTAGCCAGTACCTCACTATTTATTGACTTAACAGAAAACAACTTTTGAACCGTCAATTGCGTTCGAAATATTTATCACGTCATTCTCGGTACGGTGACACAAGGTTAGGTTAGGTTAACTAGTTTTTTAAATATAGGATTTTAGAAAAGAGTCGTTGCCTCGTACGAAGATGCGCACATGTGTGTGTGCGTGTGTGTTAAATGAACAGACATCATTCCCTCATAAAGTCTCGAAAGAATGGAGGTGCAACGTACGTACGTGCGTGTAAACGATGATCCAATATTACTGAATGCTCGTTCAATTAGAAATATGAATTTTATGTTTTATTTCTACGAAAGGTCATTGCTCTCTCTCTCTCTCTCTCTCTCTCACTCTCTCTCTCTCTCTCTCTCTCTCTCTCTCTCTCTCTCTCTTCTCTCTCTCTCTCTTTCACAAGATTTAATTGCTGTACTTTTTTATTCATAAAACTATCGAGAGACACTTCTCTTTAATAATATCACTGAGCTAAGTACATATTTGACATTTGAGGAACCTTATAAAACGCGCGCGCGCGTGTGCGTGTGCGTGTGTGTGTGTGTGTGTGTGTGTGCAATATCGTGTTTGGCACTTTATGCGGTGTTTCTTGAGAGAAAACTTCATTAGAATAAATCAAAACTGGAAGTCGAAAAAATAATTTTACTGAAATCATTTTATGCAACTTTGGCTAATATGATTTTGGCGAATTTACATAACTGCTTTTTACAACGAAAATATTTGCGTGTATATATATATTATATATATATATATATATATATATATATATACTGAACAGGAACGGCAGGTGAGTCGTAAATACTAAATATTATTTATTTTCATATTTGGTTAAACGTAATTCCATCATTAGAGTTTTAAAAACGTAAAAAGAAGCGTTTTATTAAAACCCTACAAAATATTTTAAAATAAAAAATAACAACAACTCGTGTTGAAATTAAAATAAATTGCAATTAATATATTCTTTATGATGAAAACTTCAAAAATCCTTCCGTTTATACACGAAAAACAAAGATTTCCCGCAACTTCCTACAGTAGAGAAGGTTGCGGGAAATCTTTGTATAGAATTTATACGTACGAATATTATCTTCTATTTTTTTTCAAATAACTCAAAAAAGAATTGTTTCGAAGACCACTTCTTCTATCTAAAGAAGTTACGTATCATTAAAAGAAGTTATTAAATCATGTGACAAGAAGTTTTGATACCCAAAAGAAGGAAAAAACTTTCCCTGGAATGTATCGTCGAAAAGAAGTTACAAGTTCTAAATTGACGAGGTTTTATTTTGAGTGCAATAACGTGAATAATAAAGCATTTAAAATTAAATTAAGCGATAAAATAAAATTTTAATTTTTATAAGATTGAAATTACAATTTGAACTTTAAAATTTTATATTAATTAATAGGCTCATAAAATAAATGAAGACCCTATTTAAAGCACAAAAATTAGGGAAATTAATATCTGGTCTCCATTTACAGCTGGTAAAAGGGATCCATTATTCTATTTAAAAGTCACACTTATTGGCAATCAATACACTAAAATTCGATTGTAAAATTGAATTGTTAATATACGATTGAGAATTAGGTGGTTGGTTCATTTGGCTAGATGGTCATGAATGAAGGATTCCAAATGTTCTTTATAGTTCTCTTTATATTTATCAATGTAACTTAACCTGACTTAACTCATTTGTATAAACTTAAATTAGCTAAATATTTTTAACTTAAAGAAGTCCGTGATTTACACATGAAATTAATTCCTTGAAATGGTTTTGGAGAAATGAAAGAAAAGAATGTGGTGGGAAGGGTGGTGAAGAGGTTGAGAAGCTAATACCCATTCAACATTTTCCTCTTGTATCGGATGAATTTTAAACATGTGACACTTTAAAAGGTTTGTATTTTTTTTTATTAACTGAGATAAAAGTATGAAATTTTCAGTGTACCTTCTCTCCACATCAGGAATTAGTCCTCTACTAACATGCTCAATGTAACACTGACATCGTCTCAGTTCACGATACTTACACGATGCTTTCGACGGAAGAGTTCCGTCCAACAGATTTCCTGCGGTTTATCATAAAGGAATATCATGGCCACCAACATCACATCACCAGATCTAAATTGTGACTTTTAGCTGTGAGGTTATTTAAAAGATAGTTTTTAAACAAAATTCACACGCAGTACAAGAACTGACAGCATCAACTGACAGCCTTCATCTTTAATTTCCTTTCTGGTCGATCTATAGCTGCAGTTGTAGATGACCACTGTTCTTCTCTTAAAGCTATTAACAGTGGTGTTCCTCAAGGTTCTGTCCTGTCACCCACTTTTTTCCTTTTATTTATTAATGATCTTTTAATTCGCACTTCCTGTCCTACTCACTCCTATGCCGATGATTCCATTCTTCACTTCTCCACCCGCTTCCCAAAGCGTCGCTCACAGCAGTCACTTCATGATTCACGTAGGATGGCTATGGGACACCTAACCTCTGATCTTTCTGCTATCTCTGATTGGGGCAGAGAAAACCTTGTGGCTTTCAACGCCTCAAAAACTCAGTTCCTCCATCTGTTTACTCGTCACAATCTTCCACACGACTATCTCCTTACCTTTAACAACACACAACTCAGTCCTTCCTCTTCTCTTAACATTCTTGGCGTTTCCTTTTCTCGTGATCTTTCCTGGAAAGATCACATATACTCCCTTTCTAAAACAGCTTCTAAGAGGTTAGGTGTGCTGTACAGCCTTCGCAGTTTCTTCACCCCACTCAGTTGCTCTCTCTGTACAGGGGTCTTGTTCGCCCCTGTATAGAGTATGCTTCTCATGTGTGGGATGGCTCAACCCACACAGCCGTACTTGAGCGAGTGGAATCAAAGGCTTTTTGTCTCATCAATTCCCCGCCTCTTACTGATTGTCCTCAATCTCTCTCTCTTCGCCGCAATGTTGCCTCACTCTCTCTTGACTATCGCTATCATAACGGACATTGCTCTTCTGAAATATCTAACTGCATGCCTCCTCTTTTAAGGAGAGCACGCAGTACCAAACTTTCTACACTTTCTCATTCCTTTTCTGTCCAACTATCTAATGCAAGCAAGGGTTAATCGCTATTTTCAGTCTTTCATCTACTCAACCGGTCAACTCTGGAACAGTCTTCCTCAATCCATCTTTCCTTCTGTCTATGACCTCCCATCTTTCTAGGCATCTCGAAAACCCCGGACCTTGATTTTGGCTCTCTTCTTCTTCCATGGGAGGGGCGCTTTTTGCCGGCATTTGCCCTTGGCCCCTCCTTCCTGCATAAAAAAAATTGAACGAGAAATTTTAAAGATTTTAACTGATACTCTGTCCAGAGCAGAGCTGGGCACTTGCGGCATATTGCGGTACTGCGGTACTGCTGCACTACCAAACCGGTACCAAACCGGTACGCGGAAATTTGAATGCGGTAGCGGTACTGCGGTACTTTCAGCGATCCTTTGCGTTACTGCGTTATGGGGTCCCGGGGTGGTAGTGCGGTGGTACCACAAGTACCGCAGTACCGCAAAATATGCCGCAAATGCCCAGCTCTGGCTCCAGAGTACCGCAAAATTTTGTTGTTCGTGCGCAGAGTTAATGAGCTGAGACGACATCACCTACAGTATGTTTTCCACTCGGGGACTAATTTCCCATATGTAGAGAAAGCGTAGTAAAATTGCGTGCTTTTATTTCAGTTAATAAAAAATACAAACCCTTTAAAGCGTCACGTGTTTAAAAAATTACTCGATAACTAAATATGGCAATTTGTATGAGAGATTTCCATTTTTAAATTTGTGTCCAGGTTATTCCAAATATCAACTCCTTCGTATGAGAGAGAGATCTTCTTGATGTTCGAAGGGTATGTGAAGACAGGGTTTTGGAAGTAAAAGTGATCGTGTTTTAATAATAATAATAATAATAATAATAATAATAATAATAATAAAACGCTTATGTGTACATAGTTGTTAAAAGTATAATTAAGTAGTCCTTCTTTTATAATTATCTAAATTTTTTTCCAAAATATTGCATCAGATCTTAATTTCCCAAAATTGATCGACTTTTTCATTAAACTCATTTATTTTCATTATTTATTGTTATTTTTCATTAAATTTAATTTATTTTCTAAATTTCTACTAGTAAAAAAATGATAATTTTTTAAAAATAATATTGTCTCATACAATAATTACAGATGTATAAAATTGTGTAAAATAGCTTCTTCATATTCTTCTTCTTCTTCTTCTTCTTCTTCTTCTTCTTCTTCTCATTATTATTATTATTATTATTATTTGCCATCTGACTTCTTTTATGTAATAAATGAACTGAATCCTATCTACCTAAAAGGATCTAAAAAGGTTCCAGGCTTTCTAACGGCATATTCAGATAAGAATACTTTAAATATGTTAACGTCATATCGAGATATCTATATTGTATAGGAAAAAAGCTATTTTTCTGTTTGAAAATATCGTAAAACTTTGTCAATTGTATTCTTTTTCCGAATAAAGATTTGAATTTTGAATTTTTGCATTTTGAAGAGGCAAATTTTTCTGAAAGAGTACGACTTTAAAAGAACCTATAATAAACACTCTATCAAACTAACCTAACCTAGCTGAACCTATCCTATAATAAACCTAACCTAACCCAACTAAACTTAAACTATACCTAACGTAACTTAGCTTAACGAAAAAGAATTGCACAGGCCTGCTATAAAGAGAATCAAAGGAATGTAGAAATAGTGGCCTTGGATTAAAATCAGCGTATATTGACTCTTGTAGTTTCACAATACCTCTTTATATTTCATTCACAGTAAAATTCTTTGCATTCTTCCCAAAATTTCGTTTTCAGACGCAATTTTACTGCATGGGACAGAGACAGAGACAGACAGAGAGACAAACTAAAAATTTTGAAAGTTTAGAAGAATTCTCGACGTTTAGATGGAAACACGCCTACGTTCCTCGAGTGAAAGTTAGGTTGACTGTTAAGGGCACAACTGTGTTTCTTCCGAAAGGTTGAGATTTCTTACAAAGAACCGACTACTTTTGAGTTTAAATTTTCCGGTCCAATATTCTTTTGAGGTCGTGTAAACCATTTTTGGTTTCCCTCCGATCAAAATCTCTGTCACCAAACATTTCACTCGAAATGAACCGCATTTTAAGGTCAGGTTCAGTAGGGTTAAGGTTAATTTAGGTTAAGTTAGTTACCTTATGTTAAATTAATGAGAGTTATTTGAGGCGACATTCGATCGTTAAGTTTGTCGATTCTATAGGAAATGCGATCAGAAGGGTATACGAAGTGCAGTAATAAATGCGCGGATTTTATTGGTTGTGTTTTCAATGAACAATTCCGGGTATTTATTGACTGCACCTCGTATATACTCGTTTATTTATCTATAATTCATTTTTCTGTCTATCCCTTTATTTATCTGTCTGTTTAATGTCTATCTACCAACAACAAAAATCTCAATAAAACTAATAACAATGGTCGACAAACTCGAACTTTTTTCACTCATCAAAGATGTATACACACTTTCCTAGACCAGTTTTGTACGCTGATTCCACATCTGTTTTCGGTTTCCCTCTAGCACATCTATCATAGTTATCGAAATATGACTGGTGTTAATTTCAGCACAATTTATCATAAAGGTACAACTTTATTCATAAAAAGAAATGTAGACCAACCGAAAAAACGTTGCGAGTACGATTTTCTTTTGTAAACCTTGTCCGGATCGTCGCGGTACAACATCCAGCAGTAGTCTGCCAGCATACTTTCGTTCCAGAAACCTTGGTAGCGATTTTCCATTGACTGGATGTCTTGATGGAAGCGTTCCCCATGTTCGTCAATCACCGCGCCAAGGTTTTCGGAAACGAAATCTAGATGCGAATGTAAAAAATTTATTTTTAAGGTCATGCGACAGCCCATTTCTTGATATGCATTGAGCAGTTTCTGAACTCCATCTTTGTATGCGGGAGACTTGTGGTTACCCAAGAAGTTTCCACAAATCCATTTGAAAGACTGCCATGCTTTTAGTTCTAAGGCATTGAGGCTTTCTTCAAAGCCTTCATCCTGCAGAACCTCCCTGATTTGGGGCCCCACAAAGATTCCCTCCTTCAATTTCGCGGTACTGATGTTTGCAAATTTCTCAACAAGGTATCGAAACCCTCTCAAATTCGCTTTACACATCGCTTTCACAAAATTTTTCACTAAGCCAAGCTTAATGTGGAGAGGTGGCAGGAAAATCTTCGGATCAATCCCAGAATAGGCACCTGAAATCATTTTTAGGTGCTTAATCTGGGATTGAGGCAAAACACAGGTGCTTAATCTGGGATTGAGGAGAAAAAAATATAAACAGTTTTTAGAGATATAATTTCATTGTTTTTATCAATATTTGAAAAAATCAACTCTAACCTAACCTAACCTAACCTAACCTAACCTAACCTATATCTCTACCAATTTATGTGGCAAGATAGATTTGCTTCAGATGGATTCAGAAACATTCGGGCTCATATTGCAGGAATTTATAATATCTAAAATTTTTCTTTATTCATTAAACCACTTTAAACCTTTTATAACTTTGCCTTTATTACATTTGTAATAAACTTTGTATAAACAATAAATTTTGTAATCATCAGATTTTTTTTATTTAATTCCTTGCAAGGTGCCTATTCTGGGATTGAGGTTGAACGCAGGTGCTTCATCTGGGATTGAGGTACATCAGGTGCCTATTCTGGGATTGACCCAAATCTTCTTTGGATCAACTAAAGGAACATACTGCCCATTCCTGGCTCGTATGTGCTTCTTTAATACCAGTCATGTCTGATGTAATGATCCGCGGTAGCATAGCTGTCCCATAGGCATAGGAAACAACAATATTTCGTGAACCTTCCTTGCATGCCCATTAACATACGAATGACTTTGAGATCACTACAGATATTCCATTGATGAGTGCTGTATTGGATTACTTCGAGTAGTATATTCATGTTATCGTACGTCTCCTTTAGATGAATGGAGTGAGCGATCGGGATGGACGGCTTTAAGTTCCCGTTAGGCAGGAGAACCACTTTCAAGCTTCGCTGTGAGGAATCAATGAAGAGGCGCCACTCAGATGGTGGTGTGTACCTGTGACAAGTTCTCGAAAAGTTCATTGATATGGCAACAGCAGAGTTGACCGTCTACTGTAAAGAATGTCGCCAAATCATGGTTTCGTTTTCGATAGTGACACACTTGGACGTTCTTCTCAAGTAAATGTTTCTGCTTGAGTCTCGAGGAGAGAAGTTCTGATTTCTCTTTGGAGAGGGCTAGGTGTCTGATGAGGTCATTCAACTCGTTTTGGGTAAGCCTCTCCGACTCCAATTGCTCTTTGTCAGGTGTGTAGTCAAGATCGGCCGAAGGTCCCGCATCTCCGCCAATCGCACCTTCGTCGGATTCCCTTTCGTCTTCTAAAGAATCTAGTCCATGCTGTGGAGGTACCAGAATCGGCATCGTGCCATCGTGAGGGATCGGTCTGATCGCGGAGTCTATGTTCGGATAAACGATGTTATGTTTGTTCTTCACGGAGAATCCAGTTATGTTAATATTACAAAAGTAACAATCGCCATGATGGTCTCTTGGCTGCCTCCATATTATGGGTATAGGGAACGGCATCGACTTTTTCCTTTGGTTCAACCAGTCACGTAATCCATTCGAACAAGCAGTACAGATAACCAGAGCTGGGCACTTGCGGCATATTGCGGTACTGCGGTACTGCTGCACTACCAAACCGGTACCAAACCGGTACGCGGAAATTTGAATGCGGTAGCGGTACTGCGGTACTTTCAGCGATCCTTTGCGGTACTGCGTTATGGGGGCCCGGGGTGGTAGTGCGGTGGTACCGCAAGTACCGCAGTACCGCAAAATATGCCGCAAATGCCCAGCTCTGCCTGAGATAACATGTGGCGCCCACGCCTTATCTTGGTCGTCCAGTGGACAGCCGAAGTATAACCGGTAAGTTTTCCGAAGATCCATCGTGAATGTACACCGTTGTGATTTAGTCGCAAACGAGCCGCACACGTAACAGAAATTGTCGGGGTGATTTTTACACTTTCGAGGCATGATGATCGATGAGTGGGTTGATGTAAATCGCCTGAAAAAATAAAATGTGTAAGTGGGTGACACAAAACAAAACACAACACACAGCTAGACATGTGACCGTTACGCCAAAGAATAAAAGGGTGTACGTGTACATGTGCAACATTTGCAAATTTGTGGCCAGCAACTGCTCTCACCTAAAATACCACAAGACAACCTGCGGAAAGCCTAAATTGAAACGACAAAATGCCATACATGAGGGTACAGAAACGGTAAAGCAAAAACCTACACCTAAGATGTAATGACAAAATACTCCGCCACATGTATCATATAAAGGACACATTATATATTGTGTATATATAGTATTATACTCTATATTATATTATATATAGTTATATGCATATTATATATTGTATATACAATATTATTTATTACATTATATATAGTTGTGTGCATATTATATATATTATATATAGTATTATATTATATATATATTATATTTTTATATATATGATGATCGGCCTCATCTCGAAAACTAGACGTGTTAGAGGAAAGCCAAAAACAGATTTTAAATCAGCGTCCCAACAGCTCTCTAGCCCACCCATAATTATATCTGATGAAAAATACTTGTTGGCGAGTGTAATGCGATTCAAACACTAAGACTAATAAACTATTAATACTCGTATATTCATCTCTTACAATAAATAAGGAAACAAAATGGGAAAATAAACGAGAATAAAGTAAATATAAATAAAGAACGTACATTTCTTCTTGGAATTTTGCCTTCTTCTTTCAACAAATTCCATGAAAATGACGACTTATCGCTTCTTCCAGAACATTCCATCGAAATTGCCTGAGTCTAATGGCTTACAATACGAGTGTAACCCAGACATAATGACGCTTCGGTATTGCCTTATAATTGGAAAACGGACCATATTTATATAATAAATGTCTTTCGCTACCAATCTTCCAATTTCAGTACAATCCAAACGTTTCGATGAACTGCGCATTCCACCTTCAGTTAACCTATAAAACTACGTACTTTAATTTCAAATAAATATTAAACCCCTTCAAGTTTGAATTTTTCTTAGTTCGTATAATCTTTGTTGCATGGGGGCATGGGTTCCCCTTTGGTAAGGACGCAAAAATTCTAAACCAAAGAAAGGTTCAGTCTCTCTGTGAAAACCGGAAATAATACTTTGAGGATTTTGGAAACATGTTAAGTAACCAAACAACCAAATGTTCAAATCTCCGCAAAAAGTACAATGAAAAATATCGAGCGATATGACACACATATATATATATGATGAATAAAACCACGAAGGAAAAAGAAACACAAAGGGGTGCTCAAGCGCTTTCGTCTAATGACATCCTCAGGAACACTGGAGTGAAAGGACAGATCAAGGCAATATATAGGTTACAAAAATAAACATACATACACATTCACATATATATACATATATATATTATACATATATATATATATATATATAATATATACATATATATAGTAAGCATAGAAAAAAATTGTGGGAGGAGCCAACATTTATATGGTCACAGAAGAATAAAGAAATAAAAATAAATATAAATATAAATTGAGAAAAAATTAATTACAAAATAGTGCCTTAGTGATATATATGTCACAGCCTAAATAATCATAAAGAAATAAACAGGCAAATAAAAAAAAACCCATAAATACATATACATACATATATATATATATATATACATATTATACACATATATATATATATTATATATATATAATAAAGACACTTTTAGCACTTTGGCCGACCTTCCATATAAATTCAAATGGCTTTTTTATGGAACAGGTCACAAAAGAATAAAGAAATAAAAATAAATATAAATATTGTAAGTAGAGTCTACCAATTCAAGCTCAAGAGGGAGGTTTTTACAATCGATTTAATAGATGCTGCCAAAATGATATATATGTCACATTATTAAAAAATAAAAATTGAAAGATAAATTTTAAGAGAGGCACACCAATTTATAAGGGAAAAATTACCACATATGCATATTATAGTCACAAACGAATACAAAAGTACAAATAAATATAAATTGGAAAACAAAATGATCCCTAGATGATATATAAAGAACAATAAAATATATATACAACCTATTTACGGTATATATACGAAATATAAACGCAATATATACAGAATATATATATATATATATATATATGCATAAGGGAAAAAAAATTACCAAATTTGTTTTTATAATTATTGTCTGAGAAAACGGTAGGTCGCAAAAGAATAAAGAAATAAAAATAAATATAACTTGAAAAAATTACAAATAATACACTACACATATATACCCGCATACCCAAATATATATATACATATACACACATATATACAAACACACACACACACACACACATATATATATATATATATATACAAGCTTGACCTTCACGAAATGAGAAATCATCCCGCAGAACCTTTGTGAGGTTGTAAGGTAAGGTAAGGTACATACACATATACATAATATATATATATTTAACTGCATACATACATACATACATACATATACACACATACATACATACATATACACACATATACATACAAACACATTTAACTGCAATGACCACACACATACACACATACACATACATACATACACATACACTCATACAGCAAAAAATTGAAAAATAAAATTGTAAGGGAAACAACCGACAAAAACAAATTTTTTACCAAAGATTTAACAACCTGCCCTTTTTGTTTAAATTCTGAAGGAATTCAGAGCTTGAATTGGTAGACTCTACTTACAATATTTATATTTATTTTTATTTCTTTATTCTTTTGTGACCTGTTCCATAAAAAAGCCATTTGAATTTATATGGAAGGTCGGCCAAAGTGCTAAAAGTGTCTTTATATATATATATATATATATATATATATGTGTATATATATGTAATATATATATATATATGTATGTATATGTATTTATGGGTTTTTTTATTTGCCTGTTTATTTCTTTATGATTATTTAGGCTGTGACATATATATCACTAAGGCACTATTTTGTAATTAATTTTTTCTCAATTATATTTATATTTATTTTTATTTCTTTATTCTTCTGTGACCATATAAATGTTGGCTCCTCCCACAATTTTTTTCTATGCTTACTATATATATGTATATATTTATATATATATATATGTATATATATATATATGTATATATATGTGAATGTGTATGTATGTATGTTTATTTTTGTAACCTATATATTGCCTTGATCTGTCCTTTCACTCCAGTGTTCCTGAGGATGTCATTAGACGAAAGCGCTTGAGCACCCCTTTGTGTTTCTTTTTCCTTCGTGGTTTTATTCATCATAAATACTTTTCACGTGTCACTTTCGTGAAATAATTTTTCATATATATATATATATATATATAGAGAGAGAGAGAGAGAGAGAGAGAGAGAGGAGAGAGAGAGAGAGAGAGTGCATGATGCAATGATGCATATTAATAATCTTTGATGTAATAGTGTAGTGATTAGCAAAACCTGACAAGTGTTACTAAATTCATTATCAGTACAGTAATCAAAGTATCATCAGTGATGTTACACCCAATTTCTGTTAATACCTTTCTTATTCCAAAATATTTTAAGGGGTTCCAAATCTTTTGATCATAGCTATATATATATATATATATATATATATATTATATATATATATAAGCAAACAACCACAAGGAAAAGGAAACACAAAGTCCGAGCGCTTTCGTGATATATTCACATTATCAAATAATTTTCTGTTCCTCCTTGATAATGTGAATATATCACGAAAGCGCTCGGACTTTGTGTTTCCTTTTCCTTGTGGTTGTTTGCTTATTAATAAGGTCACGTGTTATTTTGTGATTCTAGTGCATATATATATATATATATATATATATATATTATATATATATATATATTATATATATATGTTGCACTCAATGTCTAAAATCAAGCAATTTGTAAATTGACTGAAATTTTAGGCAATGTGTAAAATTTATGACACACACAAAACCTAACCTAACCTAATGAATTTTTAGGAAACATATTGGGAAATACCAGTGGGCATGCATATGCAGCATTACCAGAAAGGTTAGGTTAGGTTAGGTTAGGTTAAGTTTTGTGTGTATCATCAATTGGCACATTGCCTAAAATTTCAGTCAATTTACAAATTCCCTGATTTTATTTTTATTGAACAAGAATATTGCGTATATTGACAATCTTTGCTCTACATATTCCTTCGGCTGTAATCTAATTAATGTAGCTTGGAGACTGCTGACTTCAGTATGTGGACTGTTTTCATTTCACCTTTTCCTCGATTTGATAATAAAAACCCATTCTAACCCGAAGAGGATGCTAGTGGGCATCGAAACTGTTGTGGAAATAAACTCTGTCTATTAGAGTGGGTTTTTATTATCATATTGTGACTTTCACATAAAAAAAGTGAAGTTTCTTTGTATTTTCCTCGATTATTGTACGCCTATTTCAAGAAATGTTTATAAATCAGCTCCTCGCGCAAAAGATAGACCATTCTGATACGCACCAGGCAGAGAATTGAAAAGATTCACATGTGAAGAATTCAGTCTGTTCATCACGGAGAAATCGGTTAAGAAAGATTTGGTTCAGCTTTAAGTGCATTCCACTAAATTTTCGTTAGATAATATTCGC
Organism: Bathynomus jamesi; assembly: GCA_023014485.1. Lineage (NCBI taxonomy): Eukaryota > Metazoa > Arthropoda > Malacostraca > Isopoda > Cirolanidae > Bathynomus > Bathynomus jamesi. The sequence continues at coordinate 252,762 of JAJOZX010003177.1, read as the reverse complement.
AAAAAGTGCCACGTCTATGTGTATATGTGTGACGACTTAGGCTTTTTGCCCCTGACACGCAGATATGCAGTTGTGTAATGTAAATGTATGGCTGCACAGTATTTATATTGTATACAGATTTTAGGTATATATTTTTTACATTTTTTGTATGATTACAATTAAAAACAGTAAAGGATGTGCTTGACATTTTTTATTAAAAACGGGAACAAGTGTTTATTAAACTGAATTTTATTTAGCTTCGCTTATTGATGGAACGTTACACGCATATATGCCGCCCAAAAACATGTGAACTATGAGAGATCTAAAAGGAATATGAATCAATATGTTGTTAAATAAATAGTTTTTAATGTAATATTTAATATTTAGTGCAATTTCCATCGTGTTTAATTATAGTTTTTACTCGTTTTAGCATTGCGTTGACGAGACGGGCACAGGTGGCACTCGAGGTGGCACTCGTTTGTTCCATTCTTGTATCACTGTCGATAATTCAGTTTTTTACGTTCATTTGTGTTTTCGGAGCAATCCAAGAATAAGGACCCCAAAGTCCCCAATCCAAGAAAAAGCACCCCAGTTAGACCCCAATCCAAGAAACAGCACCCCCAGTTCGACCTCAATCCAAATTAAAGGATTTTAACATCAATATTCCTCGAAAACTTTGTCCAGGTCATTGCTTGATCGCACTTAGCACACAGCATCACTTTTTTAATAAGATTTTTCCCTTACACCAATTTATTACTGGCAATGGATCGTCAACCAATAATGGTAACACTTCAGTTTGAAATGCTACCATTATTATGGGGTTCTTATTCTTGGATTGCTCATATATATATATATATATATATATATATATATATATATATATATATATATATATATATATATATATATATATATGGGAATGAACTCAGAATGGTCCCTGAGTTTTTTATGATACACACAGACAGTGCATGGAACAAGGAACTCTTCTGGGATAATAAATCCACTATAGTCCGAGTGCCATCTTGAAACGGACATGTATGTGCCTTAAAAAAGTGGACGCTCAATTCTGCCAGTTGAGGTTTAAGTTTTGGTTTCTGGCTAAAAATATAATAGTTACCCCTTTTTCTTTGATGTATTCAATCTGACGTGAAGGCAGCGAGTCTTTTGCTTATATTGAGGTTCTAATGTAGCAGGGCTAGGCTGCTTTAAACCCTAGATCCATGTCCCAAAGCTGGATCCTGTCTGCTTTGCAGATAGCTGGTGAGGGAAGCTATATTTATGGGACCTCTTTGCGAGTGACCCGTTGCCCACGTCGGACTAGCATCAAGAAAAAGAAAACTATGGTATTTGTCATTTACCATTGCTTATTCAGACTATAGTGGATTTAATTATCCCAGAAGAGTTCCTTGTTCCATGCACTGTCTGTGTGTATCATATATATATCGAAAACCACGGTAAAATTATTGAATGCCCAGTTAGGTTAATTGAATGCCAGGTTAGGTCAACTGTACGCCCTTGACGATTGGTTAGGTTAAGTCGTGATATTTCGTTAAAACTAACGAAAATATCACGACTTAACCTAACCAATCGTCAAGGGCGTACAATTAACCTAACCGGGCATTCAATTAACTATTTTAGAGCAATTAATTCGATTTAACTCCATTTTAACTTCATTTTAGAACAATCCAAGAATAAGCACCCTCGTTCGACCCCAATCCAAGAAAAAGCACCGCAAATTGATTTGGGGGTGTTTATTCTTGGATTGTTTCGTAGACATTTTTCTTCAAAATTCCCCCCAGATGTCTAGTTCGATAATGAATACAAATCAACAAATCATGAGAATGAGGAGGCAAATTGATCAGTTTCATTCTTATTAAGGACTAAGCTCTAAAGATTTTTTTTATGATTTGTGATGGACAGCTGTTTCAACATTCGATCCTGACGCTCAGATGTTACTCCTTTTCGACCACTACGTGACTGATATGAACAACTTTTAACGTCTTTGAATCGTTTCAGCGTCATTTCTACAGCCTGTCTACAGTCTATATATATATATATATATATATATATATATATATATATTATAACATTTTAGTCTCTTTGAAATTGCAATCTAAGAGTACCTTTCAGAAGGTAGGAACACTATTTGACCTCTTTCGCCCTCTGTTAGTTTCCTTGTTTTAGCCATTTAGAATCAGTTTTACTAGTTTTAAGTCAGTAATATATTATTATAGAATTAACATAATTACTGATATTTTTAACTTTCGTCTTCACCACTGAATTTCGCTCAGTACACTGTCAACCACTTAAATGTCTACGTAACCACAAATTAATTATTTGAAACTTTTAGTCAAATAACTTATTTATAACTTTCACCGAACATACGCATAAATTAAAATATTAGTTGGTGTTATATATGCTGCGTATACAGTATATAAGAACTATGATAGTATAATCTATAAATAATGCATTATTTTATTAACAAAAGTTCAATTTTCCTTACTAGAAAGTTCTTGAATCGGTACACGAGGAACGAATCTAAAAATAGAATGCAGAGGGCGGAAATGTCCAATTTGGTCGTACGCGATTCAACCCCTTTAAGACACTCACATCTTTTATATCTTCTCGAGAGGAGAGAGATTCGATGAATTCCCGATTCGCCGGTTTTCATGGCCTATTTCGGCGTTAGACGCTGAATTAACGGCGATTCATCTATACAATACCTCGTCGTTATGAAATCTCATTCGCAAATGCAGGAAAAAAGATAGATATTGCTTTCGTATTGATGCGAAAAAATCCTTCATTCGTGTTGTATATTCGTGTATTCATGCGTATGTATATGTATGTATATATGTATGCGTACGTGCGTACATCTGTTTATGTATAAATATATTATACATACGCGAATGGTTTCCCCTTGCGTACGTGTTTAAATTCCCGCAAATATCATTAACCGTAAGCGTACATAGAGGTTTAGCTACGCACGTACAGTTTGGGGAAAGAAATTCGCCTAGAAACAAAATTTCTAAAAACAATGAAAAATTACTAATTGGAAATAATATGTTTTCTTTTGATATTTTATTAATTTTGATGACAATAATAAAATATGAAAAACAAAAGGCGATCATTACTCTTTAGTAATGCAGTGAAATTCGTTCAGTGAGTATAAACGTTTTAATAAAGTATGGAAATTGAGTGCTCATTACGTGTTATTAATTTCCCTTTCATTTTATACCCGAAGGTCACACCTAATATTAACCGATCACCCTTCAAAAGCCAACCGCTTTCACTATATTCACATATGGAGGATAACAAATTTACTATTTCTACATTGAAATCAAATTGGCATTACGGCTCATAATCACATAAAATTTAAAATTAAATATAAAAATATGCATATACAGTAACTATATTATTTTTCGTGTATGAATATGTTACTTTCTTTAAAGGTGTAGACACTCTCTCTCTTCTCTCTCTCTCTCTCTCTCTCTCTCTCTCTCTGTATTTTCTCTTTGCTGGCTATGTGCGGTGGAGAGCGCAAGAGAGCAACTCGCTCCTCCACCAAGCCAGGCCTAGAGGCGGGGCCACCAGCTTGACCTTCGTGTGAAGAGAGACCAACGCACGGAACCTGAACGAGATTAACGAGGTATATATTATAGTCAGTAGGCGGAACCATTCATTTCGTGTAATGTCTGTGGCCCTGTGAATTACGCATTACTAACTGAGCCTAACCTACCCTAATCAACCTAACATAATTTAACTCAACCTTCGCGAAGTGACTGAGTGTGACAGGCATTACGCGAAATAGCTGACACTTTTAGGTATCATGCCAAATGACTGGTTTCGAACACTGACTCCTGGTCTGTAACACACACACACACACACACACACACACACACACATATATATATATATATATATATATAATATACAGGGTGTCCCATAAGTCCGGCATCATAGGAAAAATAATAAAAAAAGGCAAAACAAAAGCTTTTATTTACAGAACGTGCTCAATATGTCCACCATTGTTTTCAATACACAAATTCAGATGTGATACCCAGTCAGCAAGCACACGGTGAATGATGTCAGGAGTAACGGTGTTACATGCCCCAATAATGCGCTGCCGCAAATGTTCAACACTCCTAATTTTCTCTGCGTATACCAGCGCACCAGCGCTTTCAAGTGGCCCCAGAGATAAAAATCTAGTGGCGTGAGATCCGGGCTTCTAGCTGGCCATTCCACAGGCCCTCGACGTCCTATCCAATGACCAGGGAATTGTTGGTACAGGTATTCCCTTACTTGGGTGCTGTAATGTGCGGGAGCACCGTCTTGCTGGAACCATGTTGGGAAATTTCTTTCTTCGTTCAAGACACTGGGAAATGCTTCTTCCTTGAGCATACGTAGGTAGGTGCCTCCAGTGACATGTTCATCGAAAAAGAGGGGGCCTATGATGCGATCCTTCCAAATGCCACACCATACCATCACCCGAGATGCACCTTGTTCTTTTGAAGAGGTATACCAGTGAGGGTTGTTTTGAGACCAGTAGCGGGTGTTCTGTCGATTTACCTCACCATTTCCATAAAAAACAGCCTCGTCACTGAACAGAAGGGTGGACGGGAAATTGACATCCCGAGCATATGGCCTGTGGAAAGAGAAAAATATGAATTATGGTTTGTAGAAATAGAAAAATATGAATTTCTCCTATGATGCCGGACTTATGGGACACCCTGTATATATATATATATATATATATATATATATATATATATATATATATATATATATACATATATATATATATATATATATATATATATATATATATATATATATATATATATATATATATATATATATAATTCATTTTAACGTCGAGCAAAATAAAGACAAAAAAGATCAATTCAACACTTTATTGAATGATACAGCCACAGGAATTGCAACTTTCAAGTGAAACAAATTCAAAAATTAACTATAAAAAAAGAGAATAAGGAAAAATGTTACAGAAGTTACAGGGTAAGAAAGAAATGCCTAAGGTTCACTTGACGCCAGGCCAAGAAAGAAGCGGAGAGAGAGAGAGAGAGAGAAAACACAAGAGAAAGAAGTAGTGGAAGAAATGATGAGAGCCAAAGTTTTGGTAATTGGTAACTGAAGACGAAAATTTTTTTTTTTACAAATTTTTTTGAAGTCGTTCGAAAACGTTAAGGAATATTTTTGTAATTTTTTTTGACAGATTCTGTCATATTAAGAGGCAAATAAACTTTAATTTTCTTTATGAAAACTTTTCCCCTTCAGACAATCAGTTTTGGTGGTTGAAAAATGTATACATAAATTATAGCTTCTTCTTTTTTTAATATTATTTATACGCAACGATCTATACTTTAGGTAGTTTCGTTCTATTTTTCTATCTACTTTTATTCATCTTCGAGAGGCCGTAGTTTAGTGGGTAAACGGCATTTTCCTACAAAGTAAATAAAGCGCCAAGGTTGGGGTTTCGACTCCCGATGGCACTAATAATAATAATTCAGGAGTTAACGTAATGGGCTGCCTTAGGTGGCCTGAGCACTGTACCAGTTTCTGGACCTTTTCACTGATTATTATTTTACCTATTTATCTATCAACATAGTTTACGTACGTATCACTCGTTTACACACTCGTTTCGAAACTCATAGTTTTAAAATATTCTGTTTGTAGGCAATTTATGAAATTATTCTGCCCACAAGAACAGACGAATCTCCAGTCGTGTACAGCTCGAACCTGCAGTTAATTGCGTTCGCGTGAAACTCTGTGCATGTTTCGGTATACGTTCTTTCATATATATATATATTATATATATATATATATATATATATATATCCCGCAAGGGGGTTCTAAGCTCGTGCTCTTGAGTGCTCTTTGTGCTCGTTTGTACGTGCTTGTTCCTGGAGGTTTCACGTGCGCCCTCCCGGCCCTAGCACCCAAGGATGATGGGGCTCGACCCTGCAGTCCTTGTCATCCTTGGTCTTTTCCACTTCGACTGTCCCCTCCACCCTTTCTTTTTCCTCTGTCTTTCCTCTCACTTTTTCTTTGTTTTTCCGCTGAGATATTGCCCTTTAAATAGAGGCGAATCGGTTCTTCCTGAACTAAAAAAAAAAAAAATATATATATATATATATTTATATTATTTTACCTATTTATCTATCAACATATATAATATATATATATATATAATATGTTGATAGATAAATAGGTAAAATAATATATATATATATATATAATATATATATATATATATATATATATATATATGAAAGAACGTATACCGAAACATGCACAGAGTTTCACGCGAACGCAATTAACTGCAGGTTCGAGCTGTACACGACTGGAGATTCGTCTGTTCTTGTGGGCAGAATAATTTCATAAATTGCCGACAAACAGCATTATTTTAAAACTATTGAGTTTCGAAACGAGTGTGTAAACGAGTGATACGTACGTAAAACTACACACGCGTAAACCTTTATTTATATACCTGTTCACGCGCGTGCACACGAAAAAATAAGCTCTAAAATGATTAATGATTTTCTCGTTTGACTAAAAAACATTTTTCATAATGGATCTACTGATAAAAAATAAAAAATAGGGTAAAGCGTTTTCACTTTACAAAGAAATTAATCAACAATTTCACAACAGCAGCGTTTGTCATTTCGTTTCATATACGTATATATATATATATATATATATATATATATATATATATATATATGATGAATAAAACCACGAAGGGAAAAAGAAACACAAAGTGGTGCACCACTTTGTGTTTCTTTTTCCCTTCGTGGTTTTATTCATCATAAATATTTTTCACGTGTCACTTTCGTGAAATAATTTTCATATATATATATATATGATGCAAACCTATAAGGAAAAAGAAAAATGATTCCAAGGCCTTTCGTGTATTCAGAAGTAAACCTCGTCAGGGAATGACGTCATTCCCTGACGAGGTGTACTTCTGAATACACGAAAGGCCTTGGAATCATTTTCTTTTTCCTTGTGGGTGTGCATCATTCACTCATTTCACGTGTTTAATTGTGAAATTCATCTCATATATATATATATATAATATATATAAAATTAGGAAAGACGCCACTATTCCGGCAGATTTCTAAAAATTCAAGGTCCAATTCACTCTTCTTGAATTTTCTGACAAACTTTTCAAGTTTACGGTGGGGTCTCAAACCCTCTAGTCCATAACGCGTATATACATATGAAATAGGATCCCTCCTAAGGAGACGTAGTTTTACATTTAGGATAAAAACGAAGACGTAGAGCAAAAAAGTCATTATATTTGGCTGCAGCCGACGTTTCGGCAACTCTACCCATTTTCAAGGCCTAATAAATAAAAAGCTAAAATTAATGCATGACAAAAATATATGAATGTCAAAAACAAACTAATTTATAGTACAGAATAAAACCACTTCAAGAATAAAAATTAAAAAGCATAAAACAAGCATAAGCCAAAAACAAAAAGTAAAAATTATATATACATGACAAATATACACATGATAAAAATAAAACTTAAAAACTAAAAACATTCAAACATAAATTAGTTAAAAACTTTACTAATAAAGTTAAATATGAAAAAACGCAAAAGTGCACCAAACATACCATGCTCACTTGACAGCCACAAACAACTGAGGCGAAAAGGAGACAGGGTCAAGGGGAAAAAACAGAAAAAAAAAAAAAAAAAAAAAAATTTAGTTTGTAGGTATTCTAATTAATATAAAGGGGGTAACAGCTAGAATCAATATTTAAACTGGAGTTCAGAAATTTAATGCACAGAGATTCGTAAATACGGAGAGAGGACGGGCATTTTAATGATTTACCCCATTTATATTAATTAGAATACCTACAAACTAAATTTTTTATTTTTTTTCTGTTTTTTCCCCTTGACCCTGTCTCCTTTTCGCCTCAGTTGTTTGTGGCTGTCAAGTGAGCATGGTATGTTTGGTGCACTTTTGCGTTTTTTCATTTAACTTTTTATTAGTAAAGTTTTTAACTAATTTATGTTTGAATGTTTTTAGTTTTTAAGTTTTATTTTTATCATGTGTATATTTGTCATGTATATATAATTTTTACTTTTTGTTTTTGGCTTATGCTTGTTTTATGCTTTTTAATTTTTATTCTTGAAGTGGTTTTATTCTGTACTATAAATTAGTTTGTTTTTGACATTCATATATTTTTGTCATGCATTAATTTTAGCTTTTTATTTATTAGGCCTTGAAAATGGGTAGAGTTGCCCGAAACGTCGGCTGCAGCCAAATATAATGACTTTTTTGCTCTACGTCTTCGTTTTTATCCTAAATGTAAAACTACGTCTCCTTAGGAGGGATCCTATTTCATATGTATCTACGCATTATGGACTAGAGGGTTTGAGACTCCACCGTAAACTTGAAAGTTTGTCAGAAAATTCATGAGGAGTGAATTAGACCTTGAATTTTATATATATATATATATATATATATATATATATATATATATATATATATGTGTGTGTGTGTGTGTGTGTGTGTGTGTGTGTGTGTGTCGGAAAGGTCTGAAATAAAATATAAAATAGGAACTTATATGTATACAACTAATATATATATATATATAAAATTTTATATATATATATATATATATGTGTGTGTGTGTGTGTGTGTGTCTGGGAAAGGTCTGAAATAAAATATAAAATAGGAACTTATATGTATACAACTATATATATATATATATATATAATATATATATATATATATATATATATATATATATATATATATATATATATATATGATGAATAAAACCACGAAGGAAAGGAAACACAGAGTGGTGCTCAAGCGCTTTCGTCTAATGACATCCTCAGGAAAGCGCTTGAGCACCACTCTGTGTTTCCTTTCCTTGTTGATTTTATTCATCATATATATTTTTCACGTGTTACTTTCGTGAAATAATCTATGTATATACAGGGCGTCCCAAAAAAATGTATACACACTTTAACAGCTGATAGCTCAATTGATGTTTCTTTCTTTCCAAGTTAAACCCATTAGAATTAATAACGGCAGTCAGACTAAGCTTTGAACAAAGGAAATTCATTCTAAAATGCTACTGGAAGTGTGAAAACGCAGTTGAAGTGCAAAGACAGTTTAGGAGGGAGTTTCAAACAGATCCACCAACGCAACTTACCATCACTCGAATTAGAGATAAGTTTGAAGCCGATGGAACTGTTCAGAATGTCCACAAGAAGCGTTCCGGAAGACCACGGACATCGACAAGCCCCACAAAGCAAGAAAGAGTACTGGAAACGTATCACCAAAGTCCAAGAAAATCTGTGCGGCAAGCGAGTCGTGAGGTAGGAATTTCAGAATCGTCTGTCCAACGCATTTTGAAGCGCTGTCAATGGAAAAGTTACATTCCAAGATTAGTCCATGCTATTAATGAAGATGATCCGGACCGAAGAGTGGAGTATTGCGAGTGGTACTTGGCACGATGTGGATGTGGATTGGACGAAGGGGTTTCGTAGAATACCCTCCGCGTTCACCAGACCTCACACCACTAGACTTTTTTTCATGGGGATACTTAAAAGACAAAGTCTACGCTATAAAACCTGCAACAGTCGCTGAATTGAGAGCAGCCATTGAACGAGAATGCACACAAATACCAAACGAAATGTTTCGTGATGTTTGCGATTCCATTGCTTCGCGTTATCAGCAGTGCCTGGACCAGAACGGACGTCAGTTTGAAAACAGGCGTTGACAAAACAATTAAATAATGTCTGTAGATTCTATTACATTTTGAAAATGAAATGTATTTTAATAAACACTGCCTTTATAAGTATTTAAAGTGTGTATACATTTTTTTGGGACGCCCTGTATATATGAAAAGTTTGCAACATATGAAAGTGACACGTACCCAGTTAATTAAGAGGAGTATAAACAATCTCGATATGTGCCCCATTTGTAGAAAACACATTCAGTTTTGGTACTCGACTTCCCATCTAGTGTTTGGCTTTTGACAATAAAGAAAATCAAAGTTCGTTCATTTGCTTGTGCATTGTTTAAGATAATGTGAATAGAGCGTCATAAAATAGGTGACTATATATTAGCTAACGCAAAGCATTGATGCTTATGTTCCTTTATTTAAAAGATATGAATTTTACTTTATTTCAGACCTTTCTGAAAGGTACTAATATCTTCTATAGCGCTACGACACGCGTGTATACACAAAAAGTTTGACTTTCTGCAATGCAACATGAAATACTCGCTGAATCTCAAAAAAAAAAATTAAAAAAACTGGGCATATACGTGGCTATAAACTTGACACAACCAAAACAAGAGTTGTTACTGTCAACCTAATTCTACGAAGACTTATATGAAGAGATTTTATAAAGGAATTACGTTTTACTTTTAGCTACGAAGAAAGGTAAAGAAAGTTGGTAATCTTGAGGGGATTATCTTCAAATTGGAGACACGAAAATATCTTTATTTTTTATTTAAAAAAGAGAAAAGATAAAAGGAGTAAGAAAGAAAGAAAAACAATTTCTCTACCATTATTCAATACACATTTTTTTTTTTTAAATCTCAAATATTAAAATCTCTCTCTCTCTCTCTCTCTCTCTCTCTCTCTCTCTCTGTATATATATATATATATATATAATTGTTGTTTGCTATGGGATTTTTAACAAATGTTCAAGATTGACGCGTGTTCGACCCCTCTGCAGCATTCCGCCTCATTTAGGCGATTTTTATTGTACTCATTTATCTACCAACAAATGAAAAGATGAACAGCTGAGTGTGAGCTGCACGCCTCCTCGTTCTACCCTCGCTAGGAACCGAACACGGGTTGATGGATTTGTAGTCAGAGATGCTAAGCACTGCACCACCAAGGCAAAATGGCAGACAGCATTACTAGTCATTTTGCAAAATGGGCAATATGCCGGCCTGTTTGAAAAGTGGCCTGGCATTTAATGCCATTATGCAAAAAGGCCGGGTTTTTGGCCCTTTTGCAAAAAGGCTGATCTTTTTGCAAAACGGCCGATTTCACAAAAAGGCCGTAACATATATATCGGGTCGGCAAAAAAAAAGGGGAGACCTCGAACTTTGGCTGTAAAATCCAAAGTTATGGTCAGCTTTCAATATTTTTTTCAAACCCCACAACTAAGTAAATTTCCTATATGGTGAGCGGATTTCAAAGAAAACTAATGAAAATTACTGGATTTATTGAACATTTCTTTATGCCACTGAAAATTCTCCATTTACACTACTACTGCATTGTATGTGCAGATAAAAAGTTACAAAGTACTCACATATGGTGCTACCTTGATGTTAAAAAAACTGCTCAATATGTTTACCACGAACTCCTACAACCTTTTTCAGTCTAGGACGGAACTCATCTATTGCTTTATTGATTTGTTCTTGTGGTAGCTCATCCCATTTTTCTAGAAGAAGCTGTCGTAAATGAGCAACATTTCTTACATTGACAAGATAAATTCTCTGTGACAAATTTTCCAGAGGCCGTAATCAACAGGATTTAAATCAGGACTGTTTGGTGGCCAAATTTAATACCGCTACCTGGTATTCTTTTGATATCTCCTGTTTTATCGATTTTCTTGAGAAACTTGTCCAAACCTCCTGCAGTTGGCTTACGTTAATTAAAATCGCTTTCATTATCAACTTGAACCTATGATTAGCAAGATTTTTCTGGAATACTCGCCATAAATCTAATTTCTCACTAAAATGCTAAAAGATGGCATACAAACCATAAAATTGCTTATTACTAACATACTAAAATTTCATGGTTCTATGTACCGTATTTGCCGAGATATGAAGGATTTCAAAGGTCTCTCTTTTTTTTTGCCGACCCGATATATATATATATATATATATATATATATATATATATATATATATATATATTATATATGAGATTCGGGGAACTTAAAACGTCATATATGTGAAAATCTACACGCAGCAGACGACTTAAAACCGGAGATTTCCTTGTCATCACAACACACACTCGAATGAACTACAACGCGTTTTTGACAATATAACCTATCGTGTCCTGTTATGATTGGAGAGGAAAGAAGAGCACTTTTCACTAATTGTTTTAACTATTTCACAACTTCCTTCTTGACAATTTTCTTGGGGTTCCATTATTATATTCGGATTTATTATTAAAGTTATTCACATGAAAGGGATAAAGCTTGTGATTCACTGCGCACTTTCCTTTTTTGAACAATATATACTATAATATATATATATATGTTATAATGTTTCAGACCAACAAAGACCCTAGGATCCACTCATGGCTGGTCTACCTAACTGCGTTCGTAATTATGTATTGTGCATGTCCTCCGTGGTGGCGGAGGGGACCTAAAATTTTACGTGGGTTCCGAACCACAAAGAACATAAGAACATATGAAATTTTTATAGTGGGCACACTAGGGGCCACTTCGGCCCATCGAGGTGGCTCCACTATGTAAAAACTGCCTGTACATAGAGAGAGAGAGAGAGAGAGAGAGAGAGAGAGAGAGAGAGACCGACCGGGAATTTCTTTCCTCGCCGTTCTCAAACATCATGGAATCAAAACAAAAACTATACACGTGGGCATGAAACAGGCCCACGGAGGAAACACAGATTTTGTGGTATTTCCCGAAATGACCACCAGAGGATGTGACCAAGGCCTATAAAATGCGATTTCTTTCTCAAATCACTCTCACTTGCCATCTTCTCGTTTTTGTCGTTACGTCTCTCTCAGCGCCTTCGTCAGGAACACCACTCGTCACGCCACCCGCTCTGCGGCGAAGGCCGGAGAGCGGCCCGCTCGAAGTCTATCATCAAGTAGGGTCCTCTACAATTTCATTCTGCAAGAAGCAACGTCACTGCTGCAGGAGTTTCCGTTGGCTCCCTTTTCAACGTCTCTACCGGCCCTCAACACTCATCCTCTCGCCGGTAAGGCCAGTCCACCTGCAGAAGCAATCCTTCAAAGCCCAGATCCATAAACCTTCTACTAGGCTACAAGTCACAAGCCTACCCTTGCCTTCGTGTTAAGCAATTCCCGCGTAGCCTATATAGTGTAACCGCAGCCTAGAGAATAGGCTATACCCAGAAGTGTACACAAAAAACCCACAAACTAACTCTCTCATTATGACTGCGGTAGGCCTGTACAATTATTTTACAGTATTCAATTATCTTACTGTATTTGTATCCGCTTGCTTATTTGCTCATCTATGCATTTCATTTTACTTGCCTAATCCATTTACTGTACCATACCGTACTTTCAGTATATCAGTTATTATTGGTTTAATTACTTATTCTGCGTTCACTGTGCATATCTCATTAGCCTACCTAACTTAGTGTTTATCATCATTGTACTTACTTAACGATTATACTGTGTAACCATTTCGTATTGCCAATAATCAGTCCTCTGTAACATAGTATAAATACCGTTATAGAATTGTTAATCACTGTGAACAAATAATTCATTTAGTTTCCTAATTAACACAAAACAACAACGTAATTTCTTTCTCCTTATTAAATATTGTTTGTTTGGGCTGTATGTCCAAACTGGTGATCCCCTAATTACTCATTTCAATTTAATTCATAAATTATAGTAAGCCTACTTTCATGGCCACATCAAACTGGTGATCCGTAGGCCACTATAAATTGGTTAACCCTGGAGTGACCGAACGTTATTGTTTCACAGTGATCTTTGTGTTAAGTTTCTAATAACAATTTATTTTTGGCAGTAATATTAAATAAATTTTCATTTAAATACGATATTCATAAATCCAAAGTGAAATTAACTAGGCCTACTTGCAATAACATTGACTTTCGTCATATATATATGTGTGTGTGTGTGTGTATATATTATATACACGATTTATATGCGGTTTATAAACGCTTATTTCTATACAGTTATTATTTATTAAATTGATTTTATATGCTAAATATAACAAGTAAAAGGTGAGATAAAAGTGTAAACAATGCAATGATTAAACATTCATTAAATGGAAAAGTTGAGCAGATGAAAATGTTCCTCCAAAAAGGAGAAATTCCACACTTTCATTTTCTCCGACTTCCATCCTCAATTAATTAACCTTCCTTTCACTTACGCACAAACTGTAATGTAAAACGTGCGCCTCATTATATATATATATATATATATACACACACACACACACACCTTTGATTACCTTTGGTTAGCTTCCGCCCGAATTGTTCATTCTGACGAAGGTCAAGCTTTTCACTCCACCTTAGACCTACAGTTTAACGTGGAATCCGAACCACGCCCCATCAGCAGCCCAGCGTCTTAACCACTAGGCCACCTAGGGTACCCATTTATCTATCAACCACTTCCTTTATTGTGTGGAAGGATGAACAGCTGGGTTTTGCTGGGCGCCGGCTGCCGTCGGGTCTCGAACCCGGGGCCGATGGATTCGTAGTCAGCGACGCTAACCACTACACCACCGAGGCGCATATATATATATATATGTGTATATACACGCTGGTTTGCGAGTTCTCTCTTACATACTGTACATATAGAACGTTTACGGCAAATGAGTTTAGAGCACCACAGTACAGTACAGTACAGTACAATAATTCCAAATACTTTTAAATGAGTTCGTGAGGAAATTCCATCTCCATTATATTACTGATATTAGATATAATACGTCAGTTTGGGTTACCTTTATCTCATACCAAATATGGAACAGAATCTGTACAAATTCAATCTGATGTTCAAAGAGTAATTTTATGTCTTCTTTTCAATTAACTTCTCATTTTTCCTTTACAGAAGAAGCCCTTTACAAACAACATCAAGGAATATATATATATATATATATATATATATATATATATATATATATATTAGTGGTGGACCAGATATCCGCATGCGCATCCGCATCATTTTTAACATTCGCATCCGCACTTCTGACTGCGGATGTTATGCGGATATTACCTCTAATAAATTATGCAGTTTACAATTAAATTAGCTTATAAAGTAGCTTATAAGGCCCAGTCATGCATATTTCATGTAAAGTATTAATTATTAATGAACAAACAAATATATAAATCTCAAAATATAAATACGTGGTAACACAGAAAATTGAATGAAACTTGTTTCATTCAATTTTCTGTGGCTGAAACTCTTGAGAAAGTTATTTTTTATCATAATGAAAACATTAATATTAAGTTTAATTCTTACGCATTGCCTGCCATAATAGTAATATCACGAAATTTGAAAAATTATGTATATTCATAATTCTATATTATATTGATAGATTAACTAAATATCCGCATCCGCGGATATTGAAATTAAAGATCCGCATCCGCAGATGTTGAAAAACTGACATCCGGTCCACCACTAAATTATATATATATATATACACAGTGGCGCTCATAAGTATTCCTATAGACTCATAGAGGAATATTTCAGTTATAATCGACCTTATCTTTTGTTCCATGCATAAGATAGTTATGAAATGTTTCGCGTTCGTTTGGAAAAATTTAACAAATAAAAAAATTAGTTTAACGCCAACATATGATGTAAAACATCAAAGAATTTGAGAAAAATAAAAAAACGTTAAAATGCATGTTTTCATACATTTATTTAAAAAATTATTTAATACTTTGTAAGTCCACCTGAGGCTTGAAGAATTTAAAATTTTTTTATCTGTAGTAAACCCTCGTCCAACGTGGGGGTTAAGTTCCTCGAGAACGGCGCGTTAGGTAAATCCGCGTTGGACAAACTTAATACCTTATGGGATAAATGGGGATACGTGAACGCGGCCGCGTAAAGTCTCCCATTAATACTTAGATACGTAGATTTTTATTCACACGTAAAAGAATTTCCCTACCTATACTGTATATGAAATAAGAACATAATAAATTCATAAACATAATGATATTTACATATGATAAATAAAAATATATTAAATGAAAATAGCACGTATCTTTTCTTCACTCTTTCGGATGGTGCGTATGGTAGACTCATTCACGTGATACTCGCGGCCAAGTGATGTTATGCTCATACCACCAGGCAACTTATCTAGAATCTTTATATTTTCGGCTAATGTCTTAACCTTACGACTTTTCTTCTCTTCACTATCACTTGCGGATGCTTTACGTTTTGGTGCCATACTGATGTCTAAGAGTAATAGCAAAACAAGGCAAAATACGACAAAAACAATCCAACACAACTTCACTGAACTTAACGCGTTATCGGGACTGAGGCAAAGGGTGATGCGAGGGGTGACGCGATAGGGAGGGAGATGCGGGAGTGTTGGAGATTGTAGGAGAAAACGCTAGAGCGCGCATTGGCACGCGTACAGTACTACTGTATTAGAGCGTGTTTGGCGGACCGTGTATAATCAAATTTTCCGCTTTCGGCAGATAATTGTTCGCATTTATTTTTTTCCGTGTATAAGCAAATTCGCGCTGGACAAACACGTGTTGGACGAGGGTTTACTGTAGTTGGCTGTTTATTGATTAGAGACAGTTAGCAATTCTGAATTCCAGAATTTTGTCTATGAATCTTCATGGAAGATGGATGGCTGTATACACCATTAGTAAACACTGGGTTGTCGTGGTAAAGAATTGTCTACAGATCTTAAGAGATCTGCTATTGCCGCACACGAGTCTGGAAACAGCTATAGGAAGATAGGAGAAGAACTTTGAATTCTATTTATGACGGTTGCTGCACTTATAAAGAAATGGAAAGGCTTTGGAACAATCAAAACTCTACCAAAGTGTGGACGACCTTGCGAGATTTCAGAACGTACATCTAGACGGATTGAAAGAATAGCTTCTGCGAATCCACGAGTGACTGCAGATGATATTTGCCAAACATTAAGACTGGCTAAGATTAATGCCCACCCCTCTACTGTACGTCTTACATTGAGAAAAAATGGTCTGCATGGAAGAGTTGCATGAAGAAAACCTCTTTTCTAAGAAAAGAAAATCATTTAAAGTACACCAAGGATCATTAACCCTAGATAGGTACACCCCTTCCTGAACATACCGTGATCGTGGTAGAACCCTGGGTGTGGGCCACCGGGTGTACCTATCCCGAGTTAAAATGATGGATTTGTATTTTGAAAGAAAGTCCTCTGAACAGACGAGATCAGAACTGACTTATTCGGGAACAACGAGCAACGGTATGTTTGGCGAAATTGAAATACTACATTCGAGGAAAAAACATCCTTCGTACGGTTAAACATAGTGGTGGAAATTTGTTTGTTATCAATGGCATCTTGTTGTTATCAATGGAATCTTAAATTCGAAGAAATATCAGGAAATTTTAGAAGAAAATGCATTTCCTTCAGTTCGAGAGTTACGAATGGGTTGCAGTCAATAGCGTACACAAGGGGAGGGGGCCATAGGGAGCATAGGCCCCCCCCCATTGTAAAAATTATTACTACTTTCCTTAAAGATATTTGAAAAAGAAGTTTTCAAAAATCGATAACTTTGCAACATTCACCACAAAAAAATCTTGATGTCATATGGAATTTCAATTATTTCATGGTTACCAAGACATGTTATTAACTCAAAACTCAAAATCAATTTTGGCTGGCTTAGGAACGTTTATACATGTCTTTATACGTACGATTAATTTGTGCAAATTTAATTCTTTGCCCATAAATTGGAAATAAAACACAACTGAAGCCTTCCAAGTTGCAATTCATTTTATTCCAAATCAATCATCATCAATTTTGAGCTGACACAGTTATAGTTGGGTACTGCAGCAAGATAACGATCCAAAACTAAAAGTAAGAGTACCATAAAATGGCTTCAACAAAAGAATTTCAATCTTCTCGAATGGTCCAGTCAAAGCTCAGATCTCAATTTAATCGAGAATTTATGGTTTGATTTGAATAAAGCTATCCCAAGAGAAACCCTTCGAATCTGAATGAATTGCAACAATTTATTTTTAGAAAAATGGACTAAAATTTCTACTGAGAAATGTTGAAACCTCGTAGAAAAATACCCAAAACAAATCATTGAAGTCATTCAAGCAAAAGTTGGACACACAAAGTATTAAATAATTTTATAAGTAAATGTACGAAAACTTTTGCGTTTTAACTTTTTTTTTATTTTGCCCAAATTCTTTGATGTTTGACATTATATTTTGGGATTAAACTAATTTTTTTAAATTTGTTAAATTTTTCCAAACGAACGGTCAACTTTCCGCAACCATCCTATGCATCGTACAAAAGATAAGGACGAACATAACTGAAATATTTCTTTGTACGAATATTTACAAGCGCCATGGCGTAAATCTTAATGAAGGGTATAAAAAACAATCTTATTCTAAATTGGATTAAATAAATGAAAGTAATTGAAACCTTGCCTTAATTAAATTCTAATTATGCTCCATTTCTTCCACCTTCGAAGAATTTATTCTGAAGAAATGGGATAAGATTTGTGGATTAATTAAAATAGATTCTTCAATTGCAGAAATGAACATTCCGGAATTGAAATAGAAACTGGTAAAAGAATTCCTCTGTTATTAGTTGTGAATTGCTTTCAATGCGAATTGGGATTTTAAGTTAGGTTGTTAACTGGGGTATTTTATTTAGGTTTTCTCTCGAGTATCTTCTTTGATCCTTTATTTCCGGTATTTCTTTGGTTTCTTATCTGGAGTATTTTCTTTAATTTTTTGTCTGAGGTATTTTCTGTGGTCTGTCACTGCAGTATCTTCTTTAGTCTTTTATTTGGAGTAGTTTCCTTAGTTTCTTGCCTGCGGTATTTGTTTATGTAGAAGAAGGGACCAAGGGCGAATGCCCGCAAAAACACCCCCCTAATAGAGGAAGAAGATATACCTGGACACCCTGCGTTTCAAAGATTGGAGGGAAAGATGGGGAAAGATGGGGAAAGATGGATTGGGGAAAGATGGAGAAAGATGGGGAAAGATGGATTGGGGAAAGATGGGGAAAGATGGATTGGGGAAAGATGGATTGAAGAAGATTGTTTCAGAATTGACCAGCTGAGTAGATGAAAGACTGAAAATACCGATTAACCCTTGCGTTAGAGAGATGGACAGAAAAGGAATGAGAATGTGTAGAAAGACTGGTACTGCATGCTCTCCTTAAAGGAGGAAGTGTACAGTTAGAGAGTTCAGAAGAGCAGTGCCCGTTATAATAGCGATAGTAAAGGGAGAGTGAGGCAACATTACGGCGAAGAGAGAGGGATTAAAGACAGTCAGTAAGAGGCGGGGAATTGACGAGGCGAAAAGTCTTTGATTCCACCCGGTCAAGTAGAGCTGCGTGGGTTGAGCCACCCCACACATGAGAAACGTACTTCATACAGAAACGAACAAGATCACAAGAAAAGGAAACGCCAAGAATGTTAGGAGAAAAGGAAGGATTGATTTATGTATTGTTGAAGGTAAAGAGATAGTCGTGTGGAAGATTGTGACGAGTAGACAGATGAAGGAACTGAGTTTTTGAGGCATTGAAAGAGACAAGGTTTTCTCTGTCCCAATCAGAGGTGGCAGAAAGATCAGAGGTCATGTGCACCATAGCCGTCCTATGCGAATCATGGAGTGACTGTTGAAAGGGACGCTTTGCGAAGTGGGTGGAGTAGTGAAGAGTGGAATCATCGGCATAGCAGTGGCTAGGACAGAAAGTGTTATTTAATAGATCATTGGTAAATAAAAGAAAAAAAGAGTGGGTGACGGGACAGAGCCCTAAGGAACACCACTATTAATAGCTTTAGGAGAAGGGCAGTGGCCATCTACTACCGCAGCTATAGATCGGCCAGAAAGGAAATTAGAGACAGAAAGAAGGATAGAAACCGAAGGAGGACAGTTTCGAAATTAAAGATTTGTGCCAGACTCTATCAAAAGTTTTTGATATGTCAAAAGTTTCATCAAAATCCCGAAACGAGGATGACCAAGAGTCAGAAAGATATGCAAGATCCCTAGTGAAGCTTCCCTTGCGGAACCCATACGGACGATCTGAAAGAAGATTGTGAGAAGAAAGGTGTTTAAGAATCTTTCTATTAAGGATACATTAAAAAATGTTAGAAATACAAGAAATCAAAGCAATTGGACGATAGTTGGAGGATTGAGAACGGTCACCCTTCTTTGGGACAGACTGAATGAAATCGAACTTCCAGCACGAAGGAAAAGTACCAGATGAAAGAGTTTGCCTAGGCAGGGGTGTCAGCACAGAAGCACAGTGCTTCACTGCTTGAGAACAACGCGAGGAACTCCATGAGAACTGTACGCCTTCCTAAAATTGAGCCCAGATAGCGCAGAAGAGACATCTTTGGGGAAGATTCTAATTTCAGACATAATTAAATTAGAGGGAGGAGGAGATAAAGGAACAGCAGCGGAATTGTCCAGGGTTGAACTGGAGGTGAAAGTTTGAGCGAAGAGTTCAGCTTTATGAGGAGAAGAGACGGCAACTGAACCGTCGGAATGGAGAAGAGGAGGGAAAGAAGAAAAGTAAAGTCATTTGAGAGGTTCTTGGCTAGATGCCAGAAAGAGCAAGAGGAATTAGAACTGGTTAGGTTTTCACATTTTTGTCTGCTAAAAGAATTTTTGGCGAGTCGAAGAACAGATTTCGCACGATTTAAAGTAAATATTTACAAAGGAATACAAAGGAATACAAAGGACACCAAACAGCAACAGACCGACTGGTCCCTACGAGGTTCTCTGTTTAACCTCTTTTTTTAAACAGACAGCCTCGTCGGGACCAGCCTGTCTGTTGATGTTTGGTGTCCTTTGTATTCCTTTGTATTCCTTTGTAAATATTTACCTTGATCTTTTGTCTGGGATACTTTTATGGTCTGTCTCTGTGGTATCTTCTTTGATCTTTTGTCTAAGGTATTTTGCCTGGGTATTTTTATGGCTTTTTCTTTAATTTTCTGTCAAGGTTGTTTTTTGGATGTATTCTGCAGTCCTTTTATCTTGATTTAATTTTTCCACGTAATATTTTTTTTCCTTCATCATTTGGTTTTCGTTTATATTTTGTCTACAATTTTTGAGAATTTTCCTTTAGTGAATTGTATTATTCCCATTGTTTTTAAGGGGAAGGGATATTTTCTTTGACTTTTGCATTTCAGTTCTTTACAATTTGGTATAACTTTCCCTTCATTCATTTTAATGTAAATGTCACCGACTTGGTTGTAATCTTCGCAATTTGCTTCAAACACCTTTTAAATTAATTACTGTTTTCAAACAAAAATTACCTCCTGCGCTGTTGAGTCACCAGTTTGACCATATATATATATATATATATATATATATATATATATATATATATATTATATACACCCTACTATATTATAGGCCTGACATTAATCTGGTGCTTTACCACTGAGTGTCTGGATAAGTTGGTATTTCTGTGTATTTTTGGCCATTATCCTTTTTGAATTGAGGAGAGGACATATTTCATGTCTGCCACATTGTTAAGTATACTATTTCACATTGCATATATATATATATATATATACAGAGTGTCCCAAAACAACGTATACATTTTTAAAAAACTTATAACAGGCGAACCCACTAACGGGTTCAGATGATTTTTATTTCTTTTTATAGGTAAAATATACAACTTCGAAATAATAGATAGTTTAATTTGTTTTAAACACGTAAGTGTTCGAAATGTCGACCATTGACATCAATGCACCACTGCGCTCTTTGATTCACTGATTGGCAGACTTCAACAAAAATGTTTGTAGGGATATTTCTACACGCTTCTTCAACTGTGCTCTTTAGTTGTTCAAGTGATGTAGGTCTTCTACTGTATACTTCATTTTTTCAAATGACCCCATAAAAAAAAGTCAAGTGGGTTCAAATCTGGTGAACGTGGTGGATACTCGATACTACCTCGTCGTCCGATCCACCGATAATGAAATGTTTCATCAAGGTAGTTCCTGACATCCTGATGGTAATGAGGAGGTGCTCCATCTTGTTGAAAGTAAATGTCCTCATCTCCGTATAGCTGTCGAATTGCAGGAAAACCTTTTCCCCGAAGCATGTTGAGGTAGCTATGGCCGGTAACTGTACCATCGAAAAAGAATGGACCAACCAAACCTTTGGAAGAAAAACCACACCAGACAGTTATACCCGGTAAATTTACATGTCGTTCCACATAAATGTGTGGATTTTCTTGTGACCAGTATGTGCAATTATGACGATTAATTATACCATTCAACTTAAATGTAGCCTCATCAGACCACACAATTTTGTCCGCAAATTGGCCATCTTCTGTGTTTTTTACTCGAAACCATTCGCAAAACTGGATTCTGCGATCCGGATCATCCTCATTCAAGGCATGTAATAATCTCGGGATGTAAGATTTCCATTTAGCATTCTTCAGAATTCTGTGGACACTTGTCTTACTTTTCCCTGTTTCACGAGCACATTGTCTCACAGATTTTCTTGGTGATCGGTTGAATACTGTAGCACTTCATCAGAAGTGTTAGCATCTGTTGATGTCTTTGGACGCCCAGTCGCTTGCTTGTACACATCATGCACAGTACCGTATACTTCAAATTTCTCACAGATACGTGAAATGATAAGTCGAGTTGGAGGATTAGTTCCAAAATTGTCTCTCCACTGTTGTTGAACCTTTGATATCTTCTCAACTTTAAAATACGACTTTAGTATCCATTTTCGTTGCTCAAATGATAAGGGCACACTTCCATTTTCCATGTTTACTGTAGGCAGGCAAGGCTATTACTAATTTCGATTTTGTATCTCCTTAGGCTAGCCAAGGCTGTTAACAATTTCGCTTTTGTATCTCCTTAGGCTATAGGCTATAAAAAGAAATAAAAATCATCTGAATCTGTTAGTGGGTTCTCCTGTTATAAATTTTTAAAAAATGTATACGTTGTTTTGGGACACTCTGTATATACATGAATAGAAAACGACATAAGTGTTAAGGAACGTTTCTGCACACTTATGTCGTTTCTATTCATTTATATACTGCGCGGTCATTGCAATTATATATATATATATATATATATATATATATATATATATATATATGAATAGAAACGACATAAGTATTAAGGAACGTTTCCGCACACGAGGAGGAGAGATAACGAAATAATGAAAAATGAGGCGGTTCGCCTCATTTTTCATTATTTCGTTATCTCTCCTCTCGTGTGCGGAAACGTTCCTTAATACTTATGTCGTTTCTATTCATTTATATACTGCGCGGTCATTGCAGTTATTTGCATATATATATATATATATGATACAAACTCACAAGGAAAAAGAAAAAATTAGTCCATTGTCTTTCGTGTATTCAGCAGTACACCTCGTCAGGGAATATATATATATATATATATATATATATATATATATATATATATATATATATATATATATATATATATATATATATACTGTGTATATATATATATGAAAACTATTTCACGAAAGTAACACGTGAAAAATATTCATGATGAAAAGAAACACGAAGGAAAGGAAACTTTGGTAGTTTTCCCTTATAAATTTGTATGCTCCTCTTATAATTTTTATTTTTCAATTTATTTTTATTTTTTTATATTTTGTGACCTACATATAATTCAGGCATTATCTATAAAATTGGTTGTAAACAATCCACTTGATCCTGTTGTTTTGAATTCGTTCAGAACGGATTTAGACAAGAAGGGCAAAGTGCTAAAATTGGTAGTTTTCCTTACAAATTTGTATGCTCCTTCCACGATTTTTATTTCTATATTTAATATATATATATATATATATATATATAGTGACCTATATATAGTCTTGAACTCTTTATTTACTTCTGTTCCTGAGGATGTCATTAGACGAAAGCACTTGAGCACCATTCTGTGTTTCCTTTCCTTCGTGGTTCTTTTTATTATCATATATATATATATATATATATATATATATGCAAACAAATGTATACTTTTATAAATTTTATATGAGATATTATGCAGAACGTTGTCCTCAAGAAGAAATGGCAAAGTTCATAATGGAATGCCAGGACGTGTGTCGCGTTTACAAAATGCAAAGAGGAAAGCAACACGATTTTCAATATATAGATTCAATGAATCTGTTATTATTTACTGCCTTTTATTATCAAATCAAAAACGATAGAAAAAACCGAAAGTGTCTATCTACTTTTGTCACCCCTATGTACAGTTGGCCGCATATGTAATGTTCCTCGCCTCACAGGCGACTCCGTATATGTGACAACGCCACAGCGATAATCAAGGTACCCAAACTGAGGGAAGGTGGGGGTGAAGGTGGTACAACCGAGTCCAACAACATATAACATTGACATACAGGTAAGGCGCCTTTCAAAAATTACGTAGCGCTATTTTTGCTAAAACCTGACCCCCTCTGTAACGTTCCGTAACGTGTCGGGTATGGGGTGGGGGAAGTGTTATATAACATCTTAGGGGGTGCATGGTCTAGCGTTACAGAACGTTCCTGGGGGGTATGGGATGTCAAGTTTTAACAAAATTAGCGTTACGTAATTTTTGAACAGCTCCTAATTACAGTACAGTATAATGTAATGTCTGTGTTCATAAAGATAAACTATTAATATGATCGTGAACAGCGTTGAACTCCATGTTTACTAGTCTTATACAGTAATAAGGTTCCATTATGATTACTGCAAGTCTATATGAACAAATACCACAATACAACTTTTTTTATACTGGTGAATTTGAACCAAAAATAGACATTACACAACCATCCTCCACATTCCCTCATTCCCCTTCCCCACCCACCAGTCTCGCGTATATTAAATCATTATGTAACAATACTAATAAAGCTGTTTGTAGAGTCTGTGTGCAGCTTTAAACCTTTACTAACTTACGAATCTACACGATATATATATATATTGACATTGAACGAAAAAAAGATTGAGACAGTGTGAGAGAGAGAGCGAGGTGAGGGGCAGAGAGAGTTAGTGGGAAATGGCTTATCGATTGTTACACAAAGAACTTGTTAACACAATTTCGATCTGAATAACAGTAACTGATTATCAAAATCACAAGAATAATCCACGGTTATACTAGCATAAACATATTTATATATACTTATAAATTCATACAATATTATACTAGTGTCTGTGAAATGACGTTGATGAGCCAAACCGTGGTGTTGACATGGTTACTTGCTGTCGCCGTGGAAAACGTAAGGTGACGGTTGCATGAAGCAGGATATCACCACCGGTTTGTGGCTGATGCCTATTATATTAATAGTGTTTCCCAGATTGTATTTGTATTATCAATGTGGAGAGATAATGATTTCATCACGATGGACAGATAAACCCATTAATGTTTTCCAGATTTCCTGTTGCATTATCAATGTAGAGATATTATTAGATCTTAACAAGGCATATATATATATATATATATATATATATATATGTGTGTGTGTATATATATATAATAAAACACCAGTTCTTTATTACAACAAATATGCAGTGGTTGAGAATGTTTTACTCAATAGTTTATCATACAAAATGATAAAGTCATACAAAATGCTCACAATTTGCCATAGATTAACATAAATGGCACAGCTATACCCGGTTCATAGTTAGTATTTGGTCCATCCCCCATAATTGTCTATTACATCTTGTAATCTGTGTGGCATAGATGCAACATGGTTATGTATGATGTGTGGATTCCTTCGGAACATCTCTCACTCAGCAATAGTGTGATCCAGCAGCTGGCGGCTGGTCCGCTCCTGCCCAGGCTCAAACGAATTCACCACAGTCCCCCACACGTTCTCAATGGGGTTAAGGTCACACCCTTACTAGGCTAGTCCAGTAGTTCTAGATTTCGCTGGTCCTCGAACCACCTTCTAACAATTCTGGCGGTGTGGATGGGAGAGTTGTCCTGCAAATGGATTTTAAATATTAAAAGTAGAATTATATCTCATCCATACGCTCATCAGTAACCCTATTCGAGATAGGTTTTAACTCCTATGTATTAGTGGTTTCTCTCAGCTAAATGTAATTGTGCGCCGTTATACAAATAATACAGTCCGCAGTTATCCAGAATAAAATCCTAAAGTGATGTCATAGTACTGAAAGAGTTAAAGAACAATTTTATGACCATTATTCGTCCCATGTAAATGTGGAAACCGGACATACAAATGCATGTAATACATAAATCTTACTCTAGTAGTAGTATAATATTCTATAACACACAAATACAACATACCTGCGTAAAGATAATCTGATCAGGATAGGGCAAGGCATACGTGCGTACAGAAGGCAGCATCACCTCCTCCATGATCTCTATATATTGATCTGTCGTAAACCTCCCATGGATCTCAGTCAGCTTTCCTAGTCTTTGCAGGTGCATCCATCTCCACACATTCGCCGTCACGTGCCCACTCCGTGCCACTTTGTAAATATTTTGGCGGGCATATCTCGTGTTGTCCTGTCGCCAACACCGAAGACGGCCCTGAGTTGTAGACGCAAACTTCTCGTCAGAGAAGATAACTCTGCTCCAGTATGCTTCATGCAACCGTCTCCTTAAGGTGTCCACTGATACGGCCATATGTAGTGTCTCCTGGATGGCAACTGCGTTGTTGATAGGATCGTTCTGCACTTCGTTGATTATTCCCCAGTCTTCTTCTGGAGTGGTCTTTCTTGGTGCCCCACACTTAGGACGATCTAGCAATTCCCAGTCTCCTGTAACCTCTGCACCCAGCGTCGAACAGTAGGTTTCGAAGTTCCCAGTTCCATGGCTATATCAGCTAGAGAGAGGCCTGCTTCCCGCATACCAATTATCCGGCCTTGCTATGCAATTTTATCTTGAGCTGGGTTTATTTTCAGAGTCGGCGTTCGTCATACGGTGTAGAAATATGGTATGAACATAGATCATGCGAGTAACCATGTCAACACTTCGGTTTGGCCCATCAACGTCATTTCACAAACATTAGTATAATATTGTATGAGTTTATAAGTATATATACTGTAAACCAGGTTAATTTCGCGGCAGCAAATTTTCACTTTTTCATATCCTTGGACGAGTTTGCGGCATCATAATTTCGAGGTCAACAGTTGCTAGTTATAATCTTACAGATTAAAATGACGTCATGAATGACGACATTTATTCTGGACTGTGATTAGTTGAGGTTGAGGTTGTATATCAAGGCAAGTTTTACCTCTTGGTATACGGATAAAGTTTCCGCAACAATCAACGTTAATGAATCTCTCGGTAAGATAGATTTGAAGCTCTCCACACTGAAACCTATTCATGCTAAATGGATTGTCTCTGCATGGGATAACCTACACAAAATGAGGGAGAGCATTCGGAAGGGTTGGGAAATTAGCGGCATTCATGACATTCTTGTTATACAGTAATAATACAGTATAATTTAAATATTTTTACTGCTTTTACTTTACAATGTTTCATTACAATATACTGAATTTACTTTTCAAATAAAGTATTTTAATGATCTCAGTTTTATTTTCTTACTATCTTCCAAAGATTAGTTTAAATTGTCAAATTTTCGCCTGCTGGACATTTTCGCGTAAACTATAGCCTACGCGAAAAACGCGAAAATTTCCTGCAGGCGAACATTTCGCATTCACTAGTAGGCCTATATAAAAAGTTCTATTGTAGTAGCTGTTCATATAGATTTGCAGTAATCATAATGGAACCTTATTCCTGTATAAGACTAGTAAACTACATGGAGTTCAACGCTGTTCACGATCATATTAAGGATCACCTGAAGATCAGGGGCCCCAGCCTTCGCTAGTTAGCCTTATAAGGTTAACTAACGAAAATATCACGACTTAACCTAACCAATCGTTAGGTCAACTGTACGCCCTTGACGAATGGTTAGGTTAGGTCGTGATATTTTCGTTAGTTAGGCTTATAGTGCTAACTAACGAAGGCTGGGGGGCGCCTGATTTTCAGGTGATCCCATATTAATTGTTTATCTTTATGAACACAGACATTTCATTATAATTACCTGTATGTTAATGACCATATTCAATTGTCCTTTAGATATATACGTATGTCTGTGTTATATGTTGTTGGACTCGGTTGTCCCCCCTCCACCCCCACCTTTCCCCAGTTGGGGTACCTTGAGTAACACTGCAGCGTTTCCACATGTACGGAGTCGCCTGTGAGGCGAGGAACATTACATATGTGGGCAACTACATATTGCATAACATACAAAACTAGTATTAGATTACAGTTCAAAATTAGCTGTTCTTACCTTTCTCTAAGCTTATTATTCATAACTCGCGACTGGTTTATTGAATAATATCTTTACAAAGAAAGCCCCATTTTATCTTTTATGAAGGAGGAGATAAGGGAAATGAGAAGAATTCTCTTCCCCTTAGAAGAGTTCCATCAAAAGGGAAACAAAGAAAAATCTGGTCGGGAATGAATTAGATTTTTTGATCTTCACGAAATGTGCGCAACTAAAATTAAACGGATCTTTCGTGACATAATTGAGTTTCGAAGCTTCGGTCACGTATGAAGGGAGTCATAAAGAATTTGAAAAGGAAAAAGAAAGAATTTGGATGTAATAAAAAACTGGTTGTTAAATAGAGCAGAAAAACTGTATAGAATATTGACATTCATAACTATATTTCAAAAAATTGGCCATTAAATTATTGATATTGACTGAGAGAGAAATATATAGGCAAAATACGTAAACATTTGGGGATATATAGAAAATTTATATTGTGGAAGACGTATATATATTTGTTCAAAAAGTATCGTGACTGATGCGATTGTAGACACAATATGGTACTTACAGGGTTTGGGGCTTAATCTTCCTTAAAGTATGCTCCTTCTGAAGCCGCACATTTTGCCCAACGATCCTTTCACCGTTAAAAACATTTTTCGAACGCATTTTCGGAATGGCCAAAAGATGGTCCGTCGAATTTCTTTCAATGGTCTCAACATCATCGAGTCGGTGTCTTTTCATGGATTGTTTGAGCTTCGAAAGCAAAAGAGAAGTCGCACGGAGCGAAATCCGGCGAATATGGAGGCTGCTGTACTTGAGAGGGAGGGGGGGTAGCGTTTTTGGCCAAAATTTGCTGGACAAGTTGCGACGAGTGAGATGGCGCGTCATCATGATGAAGAATCCAATTTGCGGACTCCCACTTCTGCGGCCGTTTCCTCCAAACTGCTTCACGTAGACGTCTCAAAACTTCACTGTAAAATTCCTTGTTGATTATTTGTCCCTGTGGAGCACATTCATGGTGCACAACACCTTCACAGTAAAAAAAAAAGAGTAACATGAAGAAATTGCTGCGACACAAAACACGTTTAACTTTATCGGCTCACCACAGTGGGCTGACACTACACAATGAATTGCAACCCTACCAGTCAAATTGTCTCGACGTGCAGAGACACGTTTAGCACAGTCACAACTCCAAGCGTGATCTTGTTCTGAAAATAAACCTCTGTCCGGGTACTTTTTTGAACAGACCTCGTATATATATACTGTATGATTCATTCAAGGCCAACTCAGCTGATTATAGATTTTTCTTTTATAGCGTGAAGCTTATATTTGTATTAGCCTTACGAATTGGTTAAATAAAGTGTTCCAAACAGTTTGACTGACTTAAGTACAGTCAGTCAAATTTCATTAAATTTCGCGCGCTTTAAACGAGTTAAGAATGAATGCTAAAAAGTATTAAAAATTGGGGGTAATCTTGTTAACAGAATACAAATTTACACATAAGAAATTAAAACACGTAATGCAAAGAGGAAAGATCCTGTCTCAAAGCTGGATCCTATCTGCTTCGCAGATAGCTGGTGAGGGAAGCTATATTTTGGGGGCCTCTTTGCGAGTGACCCGTTGCCCACGTCGGGCTAACATCATGAAAAAGAAAAACTATAGTACTTGTCATTTACCATTACTTGTTCGGACTATAGTGATTTAACTTTCTCAGAAGAGTTCCTTGTTCCATGTACAGTCTGTGTGTAACATAAAAGATCTCAGGCGACCATTCTGAGTTCAATCCCATATATATATATGCCCATATATATATATGCCCAGTGTGACGGTTACACGTATTTCGTTAGAAAGTTCGAATAAAAGTGATATTACAATAAAAATCCTGCAGCTAATCCTTTTTAAGTAGTGCCAATTGTTGAGTGAATATTCAGTGGACACAGTCGTATGCCTATTTAAGTGGTGAAATAGCGGCGTTTGTTGAAATAAAGCAAATAAGATTAAAGCAACTTAATCTATACAATCTATTCCGAGTGTTTTCTCTCGGAGGAAATCTAACTGCCCATCGAAAGGCAATATCCCTCAGTTATCCCCCGCGGTACACTCCAGGGCACCAATCAGTGAGAACCTACAGCGTGCCACATTCCCCATCCTCCACCCCATGGAATAACGGAAAAACTTTCCCTCCCTCATTTCTAAAGTCGAGTCAAATACCTCACTTAATAAATTACCATTTTGAGCTAATATTTCGAGCACAATCATTTACATACCATTAGAAACATGGCAATGGTAAATCAATTCATACAACCCTGTGGATACTGTAAAAAAGAAACAGATGAATCAAAGTCGATTCGCTGCGATCTTTACCAGACCTTAGTCGAATTTCAATGCCTGAAATGGAGCGACGAAGAAATCTCTCTTATAACGGGCGCTAAACAAGTGAACGGAATCAAGTTCGTCTGCAAAAGCTGCATAATCGAAATAAACTCGTTTACAGTTTTTAAAGCAGAACGAGACAATGAGGAAAAGGCAAAAGAGGAGCTTATGAATAGTGAACAAAGAAAAGAAATAGAAGAAACGAAGATAGTAAGAGAGGAAACTGCGAAAAACAGAAAAGGAAAAAAACAGCAAAAGCAGAAATAATAGAAATAAAAGAAGCACCAACAGAGGAAACAGAGGCATAAAACCAAATCCAAAGTTTTCAAACAAAGGGCAT
Organism: Bathynomus jamesi; assembly: GCA_023014485.1. Lineage (NCBI taxonomy): Eukaryota > Metazoa > Arthropoda > Malacostraca > Isopoda > Cirolanidae > Bathynomus > Bathynomus jamesi. The sequence continues at coordinate 221,906 of JAJOZX010003177.1, read as the reverse complement.
TAGCAGTAATAGGAAAAAACAAGTAAACAATAAAGAAATCATACTGAAACCACCAAAAACAAAGGCCCCAAATAAAAATGGGGAAGAAAATATATGTAAATACTATGTGAAAGGAATATACAGATATAAGGGAGGAGAATGTATTTACGAACACCCTCCTGTGTGCAACTACTTCTACAATAATGGTCACTGCAAATTTGGTGGAAAATGCAAATTCTACCATCCGGAAATTTGCAAGACCTACGCGACATATGAAACCTGCCAGTACGGGAGAAAATGCTACTACCATCATCTCCCGACAAGTTCAAAGGACAAAGGACAAGTCTCAAATGACAACAGAAGGAATGTGAGGAAAGGAAATATACACCCAAATAACAAACAAAACACAAATAGCACACAAATCTTTTTTCAACATCTCGGACACAATACGGCTGCTAAGTCTTATACAGCACATGCAGCTGACACAGCTGGGAACCCTCGAGCCGGACCGCTACATGGCAAGAAGCTACCAGAACAGGTAGGCGGGAACGGATCCATCTCGGAGGACCACAAGGCTACAAAACACACGATATCAAAGGACAACAAACTTAAAATGCACAAGGGGCAATGCAAAACAAAGAACATAAACATTGTCCTGGCAAATATTCAAGGAATAAAACCGAACAATTCACTAAACAAAGTTTCGTACCTGAAAGGTTTTATGGACGAAACAAGGGCGGACATCGCATGCCTCACAGAAACACATCTTAAAGACTGCCAAGGAAACTGCGATAACTGCGAACACTGTATCGATAAGAAAGAATTGCATATCGATGGATTCAACTTACTAAGAGCGGAAAGAACAGCGAGACGTAAAGGTGGCTGTGCTATTTATATACATGAGAGGCATATGACAGAAACGGTAATAAGTAAATCCAACAGTTTCATGGAAACTCTTGCAGTGAAAATAGAGAAACTAAACGTGGTACTGATAGTCATATATAGACCTCCAAACTCTCCAAATGAAAAATTTTCGGATACCATTGAGGATATCAGAACCCTAATAATGTCCGTAAACTCTCCATCCCCTAATATAATACTCTGTGGCGATTTTAATTTCTCATTTATAAAATACAAAAAGGTTGGTAGAAATATATTTATACAGCAAGATAAGGGGGGCACAAGAGAGGACCAGGAGCAAGCAAAAATGCTGATGGCTCTCACAAACGAGTTTATGCTGACACAGGAGATAACAGAAAATACCAGGAAAAATAACTGCCTAGATCTGGTAATCATAAATAACACGAACTTGATTTCTGATATAAAAATAACCCCAACTATTATCTCAGACCACAATATAATGAGTTATCAACAAATATGGCGATACCTTTAAAAGACAATACACATAAGGAAGGAAGAATCCAATTTGGGGCTTTTAACTTAAACTCCAAGACCATAAATTGGGAAGAAATTAGATCACACATGGCCCAAATAGAGTGGACAACAGTTTTCGAGAATAAAACAACTGAGGAAATGCTAACAACCTTGGAAGAAAAGACGCTGAGAATTTTGGAAAAATATGCTCCGAAAGCACAGCCAAAAGGAAAGAGGAACTGGCTAGAGAGGCAAAAGAAAAGAATATTCCGCAAAAGAAAGAGAGTAGCGACGAAGTTAGCTAATTGCGGAGACAACAATGCCAGGAAACTAATACAAGAAAAACTGGAGAGAATCGATTGGGAAATGCAAACTCTGATAAAGGGCCATACAAAGAGGGAAGAGGGAAATGGAAAACAAAAACGCGCGCTACTATCCGGCCCTTAAGGAAAGGAAACAATGAACTAACAGACGATGTAAAAGAAATATCTGAAACATTGAGAGCCCAGTATGAATCGGTCTTCAGTACCCCAAAAAGTGACAAAGCGATACCTGACATACATACATTCTTCAAAGAGAAATTACAAGGAGAATGTAACAGACTTTGATTTTACCCCAGAAGATGTAGCGAGAGCTATAGGACAAATGAACTCACATTCAGCTGCAGGTCCGGACAAATGGAACGCACTATTAATTAAAAACTGTAAAAATGAAATTGATACACCCTTATACTGGATATGGAGAAGATCCCTAGACACTGGGAAAATACCGAGCATCTTGAAAAGAGCAAACATCGTCCCTATATATAAAGGCCGGGATAGATCTCAAGCAAAGAACTATAGCCCACTGTCCTTGACGTCCCACCTCACCAAAATATTTGAAAGAATAGTCAGAGAGAAAATCTATGACTTCTTGGAGACATTGGAAAGATTCAACGAAATTCAGCCCGAATTCCGATCAGGAAGATCATGCCTATCACAACTATAGAGCATTATAACAATATCCTAGATGTACTTGAAGGCAATGAAAACTATGATGTCATATATACGGATTTTGCTAAAGCTTTCGACAAATGCGATCATGGTATAATAGCACATAAAATTAAACATATGGGAATAACAGGCAAAGTGGGAAAATGGATCTACAACTTCCTCAGAGAACGTCTACAGGTCGTCAAAATTCAAGGTGTATCATCATCATTATCAGAATCAGAAATACGCAGCTCAGTACCACAAGGTACAGTGCTGGCCCCATTCCTGTTCATTATCATGCTAACAGACATAGACAGTGAAGTAAACAGCAACGGTATAGTAACATCCTTTGCGGACGATACAAAGATCAGCAGAAAAAACAGCGATGTAAATGAAGTGGAGGCCTTGCAGAGGGACACGAACAAAATATACAAATGGTCAGAAGACAACAACATGACAGTTAACACCGAGAAATGTCAGCTCTTGAGATATGGTAGAAATGAGGAACTTAAAAAGACTGCATATTATGCTCCAAATAGACAGGAAATTCAGAGAAGCACGAAAGCGGTCGATTGGGGGTAATAATGACCGATGATGCCAAATTCGAGACACAAAATCAGATAGCAATAAACAAAGCAAAAAGAGTCGCGGGACAGGTACTAAGAACGTTCAAAAGGAGGGACAAGACAGTAATGATTCCCCTGCTGAGAACACTGATCATACCAAAAGTTGAATACTGCTCAGTTTTGACGTCCTCATATAAAAAGGAAGAAATTAATAAACTAGAAGAAACGCAGAGACATTTCACAGTCAAGATTGATGGCTGCAAAGAACTCAACTACTGGGAAAGACTATGTAAACTACATCTGTACTCCCTGGAAAAAAGAAGAGAGAGGTATACCATACTCTACTCGTACATATGGAAAATTATCGAAAAACTGGTACCAAACCTCAAACTAAACCCAATTACCATCCAGAAAACACTAGAAAATACGAAAGACAGAATCCAAACCCAAACAAAGTTAACAAGGTGTGTATTAGGGTGGTCCAAAAAATAAATTTTGTAAATTTTTACCTCCACATGGCTGCTCCTGTTTCTATATCTATCAAACATCTCCATGCCAAATTTCAGCCTAATTGAATGATATTTACTGGTCGCTATGAATTTCATTTTACTACTCATTTTCTAGTAGACTGATCTTCTGGGTTAAAAAATGAAAAAACAAGGGCAAATACTAGTTTATTTGTTTGAAAACAGATTAAATCTCAAAGAAAACAGCTTCTTTTTTTTTAGAAAATGATATGTTTGATAGAAAATTACATTTATCATTCGTTTATAATATACATCATTACTTAGATTAGCGCTTCATCACTGACTCCTTCGAAGACGATGAGTAGTCTTGGCGATGTTTTGCTACTAATCGGAGGATGAATTGTTTTTGTTCTTCATCCTTCATCAAAGATGTATTATATGCCTTGATAAGGGCGATACCCCTCTCCGCCGAATCAGTGACAACTTTTAGGTTGATCGCTATGCGTCGAAACTCTTGAAAGCAATCATCCTCCGTCCAGGAATTGGGATCGGTCCTCAGGAAGGTATCCTCCGCTGCCTTCCTTCCTTCTTTCTTTAACAGATTGAAGATTCCCAAGATCCTTTTGGTGACCATTTCAAACAAATTCAAATCTTCAATGTTTCCTTCAAACTTCAATCGACGAGTAACATTGGTATTCTCGTTACGTTGGAGGTTTACGACCATCTTCCGTTTGGTCTCGGCATCGACTCTAGGATCGAAGAATGCAAGGCTGATGAGATGCTCTCCAAGATACCACAGGTGCCGTTGAAGAGCTGTGGATGCTACTTTGGAAATGGTCTGATTTGGGTACTTTTGCAAGATTTTAAGAAGCAGAATATCGTTGAAAGGAGCGTTGATTCCGACGGGGGCCTCGTTCCAAAAACGTGCGTAGACCAAGGCGATAAATAGAGAGAGCTCGGTGATATTCACCATTTCACGTGCTGTCAGCTGTAGTTGATGCTTGAACAGATAAATTTTGAGGACATAGATGACCTTGGCCATCCAGCGTGCATGGTGAGTTGGTCCTGGTGCGCGGACCTTGACTTCTTTCTCATCACGGCACCCGAGGAAGGTGAGGCAGAGTCGTAGCAATTCCTCGGAGTCATCACGCTATTGTTTAGACTCTAGTGCCTTTGTGAAGTACTGGATCATTTCCTCTCGAAGCTGGAACATCTTTGGATCTCTGAATAGGTTGTTTGAAGCCTTCATGAAGGAATCATTCTGAAGTGATGGCCATTTTTTCTGAAAACGTTTAAAAAGAGTCATTTCCGGGCCACCTGTGGGTCCAAGAAGTGCGTTGCAGGTGTTTCACAAGACGACTTCAAGGATATGATGTCGACAAGCGATCCAGACAAGTTCCCTCCCTACTGCTTTTTCAATCATGGTACAGGCTCCCCTGTGAAGGCCAGTATTAGACGCAGTTGTGTCAAATACGAGACCTTGGATCTCACCGCGAAGATTCAAGTCATCAATCGTCGAAATGCAAGCCCTGGCCTGTTCTTCTCCTGTAGCTCGTTGTATTTTTGGCACGGCTAGGAGTTTTTCCATCCCATTCCCATAACGATTACCGCGGGTCGTTCGGCTGTTTCCTTTTCGCCCCCGATGTCGAGAAGTAGTTTCCCATCCCAGTGAAGAAGAAGGGGTTCTTCGACAGAAAACGAAGCTTGATCCTCTTTGGCTGCTGCCTGCCTTGTTTGCCTTCTTGAACGACGGATGGAGTTGCGTGAAAGAGTCATTGTAGAAATATCATAGCCCAGGGCTTGAGCGACTGATCCAGCAACGAAGACTGCTCCTCGATCGGGAAGGTTGACGCGATCAAGAGCAGCAACCACATCTGGTGATGTGAAGATATTGTCTTCAGCGTTGAATTCTTCAGAGGATGAAGTGGATGTGTTGGATGATGGAAGAGTAGCAGCTCCAACCTGGAATGCAGCCTCTCTTTCTTTGTACCTAGAGCTTTGTCAGCATCTTTCTCTTGTCGACATCTCTTGCGGTATTGCTTGGCAAAATTAATCTTGCCAGGGCCTGCCATAGTGCAGGAAAAGACCTCTTCTCTTTGCATCATCAGGAATTGGCGGTCTTCTTCATTGTCTATCACCTTCAAGGCGTCTTTCGAGGCACGTCGAAAAGCTCTGAGAGAGTCTCTTGGAACATGCTTTCTTTCACTCTGCAGCTTTGTAGCTGCGTCTTTTGCGGTTTTTCTTCAACGCAAGGAACTCTTCATACAGCTTTGACAGCTTCCTAACGCAGGAATCGACTCGCTGTGTAGGAATCCTTGCTCTCTGCCATGCTTGCAGGGCCTCTTTGCAGGCCAAGTTGTAGCTCTCTTTCAAAGTCTTGGACTGTTCATGGTGGTGAAACTGAACCAAACGAAGCACATCACCACATGTGGGTAACCTCAGGGACGTATCCAAGGGGGGGCGAAGAAGGCGGTCGCCGTCCCCCTTGGACTGGAAAACGTATGTAAAATATTAATTGTATGTAAATATTAAATAGGTAATCATTATAACTGCACTTGATCAAATTACAGATTTGTTCGATTGTCTGGTTTAGAAAACATCAATTAAAAATCGTAAAAAAAAAAATCGCTAGAAGCCTGTAATTAGCCTGACTCTTAACATGTAAAATTCTTCATCAAAAGTTTCATTTCGTTATAAAAAACTTATACTATTCTAATTTAAGACAAAAAAACATTTATATAGCTATTTCCATGCTGATTTTTATGGCATAAATATCACCAAGTTATTTTATTAACATATAGTCATATTAATAGGTTTATATCTAAAAATCATCCGATGAAAATAGCTCAAAAAGTCAGGTAAGTCAGACTAATATGGATGGCATATCTGGCTATTCGCTGGCAACACTGGTTTAAATTTGAATGTTTGATTCGATATGATTTTTTGTCAGAATTGACAATGTACATTTATCCAACAATTATGTTTCGCTGAATTATTTTATTATGTTTGGTTGAATAATGAATTTGATTGAATTATGTTGAATTTTGTTGAATTAAATTATGTTGAATTTGGTTGAATTATTTTATTCAACGACTTATATTATTTTATGCATATTGAGAAACATTTACGATGCAATTTAGCAAAACACCACAGTTGAGTAGTACTATATCATCACCAAAAATGATGTAGTAGAGATGTTAGAAGTGAATGTCAAGATTTACGGCATCACAATTCTAGTGCTAAGAATGCACTATAAAAGATAATAGTTTATATATGCATTTAAAGAAATATAGTATAAAATACGTAGAACATTATGTCAATTGATTTTAAAAAATCAACATTGTTTTTGAGGCTAGGTTATATGGCGTTATTACAGTGTTGTAAAAGATCCAATGTTGTCAATGGGGCTGTAACTATATGTCAGGGTGTCAGTTTAATACTGGCACCCAATACATTAGCTAATTTTAGCGTTTATAATAATTGTGCAAGTGCAGATTAGTACTGAATTATATAAATTGAAAATAATTTAGACACTAATTTAAAAGTATATGCCAACTCCCGGTTCTACTTTGGCTGTTGATTTATTGGTCAAATGATCTAATGCTCTCTTATGGGCTAGTTTTGTATCTACCTGACTGTATACACTTGAGCAATTGAGTATGTATATCTGTAGTGTGTAATCATTTCCCTGTATATAAACTTGCCAGGCAGTTAGATTACGTAACTTATAAATATTGATTTCGCAGTCAAATTTAATAAAAATTAATCCCAATTGCAATAAATCTGTATGTTTACCTGTCCTTTGATTGCATTGAGCTAGCATGAACTATTTGAAAACGTACACAGTGTAACCCGTTTATATCACATCGCTTAGGATCATAACTAGGTTGATATTATTATATTTGATAAACCACGTACGCCTGATATTCAACACATGGAAAATGCCTTGCTTAATATCACTAAAGAAACTGCTTATTATCACGTTTTTTTAATAATCAATTGTTGTTACATCGGTGGAAAAACTGACATATGCAAGTTTTCAAATAATATGTTAACATGCTAAAAAGCACTAATGCAAAAGCGTTCATTATCATTTCATCCTACACTGAAACGTGATATTAAGCATGTTACATTGTAGTAGTATCGTTGAATGATGAATAGATATACCTACAACGTTCCCTTCGCCCCCCCCCCCTTGAGCAAATCCTGGATACGTGCCTGGGTAACCTTGCAGTTGATAACTCGTTGAGCTTTCCTCGAACCCACGTTTCTGCAGATGAGCGAGTACTTCTAGCCATAACCTGAAAAATGAGAGAAATAATGCATTAACCGTTTAGCACCAAAGCACGATTATATAAGTTTAAAGTAAAAAATTGCAAAGTCAAATAATAAAGGAAAAAAATTGGTTACAGTGGTTAATGGTTGATGGGTAGGAAGATAGCCAAATTTTTAAAAATATATTTAAAAATAAGTAAATATAAACTTCAAGAGACATAAGATATATACGTTACAATTTTAATCATTTAATTTAATAGCAACATCCTTACCAGTTATAAATTTGCATATAAAAAACAATTATATATATTATATGTTAACCCCCCCCTTTATGGCCCTTTGTCGGTTCGGATTCGAAGGGGGTTCTAGTTAGGGAGGCAAGCAACGGACATTTCTTCTGATACTTTTCTTCTATAATTTTCTAATTCTTTCTCTGATACTTTATAACTTTTCGACTTTACTAAGTTCCTTTGACGATAGCCCAACTCGAGGGGGAAAATAAAAAGTTTCTCTTACTGTAAATTTACTTCTTAAAAATATACAGGTACTGCTCTGAATTTACAGGGGTAGAGGTTCGACCTCCCTCCCCGCAGCGAGGCTGCTACCAGGGGATCTCTTAGCAGTCCCCAAGGCAGCGTCTCGTAATGAAGTGTCCTTCATTTTACAAATACATGTATAAAATATGCCTGAATGTTGGGGGATGGCAGTTGGAGGTTAAGTTTCCCCCCCTTTTAAACACGATCAGGTGTTTGAAAGCTTCCAAATAAATAATAAAAAAAATAAATAAAAATAAAAACTAATCTTATTTTTTTTGTCACGTCTTCATTTCTGAAGGCGATATCATTTTTGTTTGGGTTTATTACAATTATGATTGCGATTATGGATTACTTCCCATTCGCTTATGATTGTCCCTTACAGTTCGATTAAAGTACATTCTTACATTATATATAAAGTCATTACATTCAATTATAGTTTCATTGAAGTACATTACGTCGTTACCATTTTTACAGTGTTTTTATATATATATATATGGTTAGATTATATGGTCAGATTATATGGTCAGATTATATGGTCAGATTATATGGTCAGATTATATATGGTTATTATATATATGGTTATTAGTACAACACAAGTACATGAGACATGACAAGATAATTTATATACATAATATGTTATATTACATTATATGTTATAGATTTGGATCAAAGCGAAAGATGTTGTTTATCTTAGAAACGTTCGGTTCTGCTGATTCGCGAATTTGAGCATTTAACTACTGTAAGCCTAATGAGAGTTGAGGGTGAACGCACTTAAAAGAAAAAAATACATGTGGACGTATTTTACATGTAAGTAACAGAATAGGTTGTGTGCGTAATATAGACGCGTAAAATATGGACTGATAGGTTGATAGGTATCAGTAGACAATAGGTAGGAAGCAACATAACTAATGATGTATAGAGAATGGTTTCTTTTTATTATTATTATTATTATTATTATTATTATTAAGGAATTTACCATACATTCAATACGGAAGATGTCCAAATACTAAACACGTGATTCAGTGTTCAAGGTATGGAAAACGTGAAGAGAATTAAGTTACTTTATGACTTCATAGTTATTCACATTATGTCATACGTGCAGTATAACTGTAAGTCATTATTAGGGAGGACCTAAAAGAAACGAATTAAAGACAGAGTGGGTATCAAGGACTAAGAAGCACAACTACTGGTTCCAATCCTCTTATATGCAATGCGTATGTATAATCTAGGGTCGAGGGTGAGATGCAAGACAATCATAATTAATTATAATAACTTCTATAATAAATGAAAATGGATACGACTAAACCATAGGTATGGTAGATCGTAGGGTTTTGACACGAACAAAAATAGGAAGCCACAAGTAAAATTATTATCCAAACTCGCGTTAAGCGATTTTGGTTCTTATGTAAAAATGAATATGGATTCATTTCATTTTTACATTGCTCTCCCCTTTTTTTTAAAAAACGATATTTATACAATAATCTAATAGGGTATCATTAATACAATACAAATGAGAAAATAACATTCTAACTAATTCAAGTTAGGTGACGAATTTTTTTCTTTACATTACAAATTTTTATACAGAGCAAGTGAGTTATTATATAATATAAAAAATTCAAAGATTAATACTTCAATTTTAGACAAACAATTACGCTAGACAAAGAATGATATTGTTAAATTTTTTTTTTTTTTTTTTTTTTTTACAAAATTTTTATTTTTCTGTGGGAAAAAATTATGTACATAATGAATAGTAGGTAAAAGGAAAAAAATATAAATTATTTTCCAAAGTTACCCTGATCGTGCAGTCTATAACTAATTTTATTGACTATTGTAGGTAAAAAATCGAATTACGTAATGGATGATGTATAGACCTGTGGTCTAGTGTATATTTGTGTGTATTAGATACAAAGTGTGTATCATAACTTTGAGGGATAGATTAGCGGAGAGGATTCTTAAATTAACTGAATAAACGCCTGAGCAAAAATTTATATATAGTAAGCAAAAATGCGTAGGACTATATAAATAGCATAGTTAGCACTTTCACGCTATGAAATAGTTTATTGTGACATCCAATGATTTTAGCATAAGGTTTGTATATATATATATATATATATATATATATAGTGCGCATACATGCGTGTGTATGTGTAGGGATTTGGGAGGTTTTTGAATTAACAAAGTTTAAAAATAATGTATAATAATTTAAGATGGGTTTAGGGTTATAAAATCTTTTGAGTCAATTATTGTTGTTATTATTATCATCATCATTATTATTATAAAATCCTTTAAGTTCAAGGTAGTATTTAAGTATTTAATTAAATCAGTTCCACGTATTAAGGTAATACAAAGAAATGTACTTAGAGGACTTACAATTGATGAAAGTAAATCTCACGGTTTAAAAATTGAATTTTTGAAGATGGAATTAAATTCGACTAGTAACATTCCTAGCTATATAATTATGAACTATATAAACATTAACCAGAAGTATCGGTACGATAATTGAATTAAGAAAATTAAGAATACAAATTAAAAATATGCATTTTAATGAGCTAAACATAATTTTATAATATTCTTAAAAATAAAAGTAAATCGAACCTTAGATGAGTTTCGGCCAAGAATAAAAAGTGTTATTGAAATGGAAGGAAAGCATTTCGAACAATCTTTTCTTTTAATAATTTCAGGTAAATTTTACATTAAAAATTATTTTTATTACTAAAAAAAATATTAAAAAGGTTTAATAATTTTTTGCATGTTAAGTAGAAAAACCATACTCTTTCGTTGAATGTTGATAGAATTTGAATTTTTGATATTTTAGTCTGAAAACTTGTTTGCATATGATAAATACATATGTTTTATTGTGTAGAAGTTTTATTAAAATTAAATGACAAAAAAGAATAAACACAACTGAAATTTAGGGCCATGTGCGGTCCTACGGGTAAATTTCCCGACCATACAGAGCAAGATAAATTAGGTACATGATCGATTAATTATTACACTATTTCTGTCATCATATAATCGCAATAATTATAAAACTCGTTACCAACATTTGTAAAAACGGTTTTGGTTGCCAACAATAAAATATGTCATTTTACCTATATATTTTTATACGCAACAATGGCAAAAAAAAAAAGAAAAGACAAATCGGTCCATTTCCCTCTTACAACAAACAAAGAAAGGTTCTCTTTACAACACAAAAAAGGTTGAATTAAATTCTTAAATTACATTTTCTTAAATTAAATTCTCTTAACTTACAAAGAAAAAGTTGAATTCAATTGACTGCATTGAAATGACTTGGGACTTAAAAACTAACTTCTTCAAAACTAACTTCTTCAAAACTAACTTCTTCAAAACTAACTTCTTCAAAACTAACTTCTTCAAACTAACTTCTTCAAAACTAACTTCTTCAAAACTAACTTCTTCAAAACTAACTTCTTCAAAACTAACTTCTTCAAAACTAACTGCTTCAAAACTAACTGCTTCAAAACTAACTGCTTCAAAACTAACTGCTTCAAAACTAACTGCTTCAAACTAACTGCTTCAAAACTAACTTCTTCAAAACTAACTTCTTCAAAACTGGCTTCTTCAAAACTGGCTTCTTCAAAACTGGCTTCTTCAAAACTGGCTTCTTCAAAACTGGGGCGGTTGTTCCTCTTGGCGCAACCTTCTGACTTGACCTCTTGTCAAGTATTTCTATAAATCTCTGGGGCGGTTGTCCCTTCTTGGCGCAACCTTCTGACTTGACCTCTTGCCAAGTATTTCTATGTCTCTGGGGGCGGTCGTCCATCTTGGCGCAACCTTCTGACTTGACCTCTTGCCAAGTATTTCTATGTCTCTGGGGGCGGTTGTCCATCCTGGCGCAACCTTCTGACTTGACCTCTTGTCAAGTATTTCTACAAATCTCTGGGCGGTTGTCCCTTTTGGCGCAACCTTCTGACTTGACCTCTTGCCAAGTATTTCTATGTCTCTGGGGGCGGTTGTCCATCTTGGCGCAACCTTCTGACTTCAAATAAAACTGTCTGACTTCAAATAAACTCTCTGACTTGAAATAAACTCTGACTTGAGCTAAAACTGTCTGACTTCAAATAAATGACTTAAAAAAATGACTTAAAAAAAAAATGACTTCAAAATTACTTCAAGTATCTCTCTAAATCTATAAACTCTCTCTCTCTTAATTTGCAAGTCAATTCAATTCAGTAATTGAAAAAAATTTGCAAACAAAAAAATAAAAAAATGTAACAATATTTCATTCTAATGTACGGGAAGGTACATAAAATAAAATTATTCTATATTGAATGTAACATTGAAAATAACTGAAATTCTCTCTCTGAAATTAACTCTGTGTTACAATTAACTCTGTGTTACAATAAACTTTCTGTTACAATAAACTTTCTGTTACAATAAACTTTCTGTTACAATTAACTCTCTCTGAAATTAACTCTCTCTGAAATTAATTCTCTCTGAAATTAATTCTCTCTTACATTTAACTTCTCTTACATTTAACTTCTCTTACATTTAACTTCTCTTACATTTAACTTCTCTTACATTTAACTTCTCTTACATTTAACTTCTCTTACATTTAACTCTGTTACAATTACTGTTTCACTAAAAAAATGTATCACTGGTGTCTGAAATGTTCACTGTGTTTTGTGTAAATTCTGACTTGATACTCATTATTAACTGTTAATAATACTGACTTTTCAAGTGTTTATAAATTACTTAAGAAACCAAAATGTACTTAACAAAATTTTCTATGGGGAAATCCTTAGAGACGTGTCCTGAAGACGTGTCTTGCTGGCCACTTCTTCTTGGATGAAAACTAGGCGTAGAGAACTTGGAGTCGTGACACACCGGTCAAGGGTGGATGTTACGAACTAGAAGTCGTGACACGCCGGTCAAATGGTTTTATCCTGATAAATCTTCTTTTATAAATCTTCTTTTATAAGTCTTCTTTTATAAATCTTCTTCTTTTATAAATCTTCTTCTTTTATAAATCTTCTTCTTTTATAAATCTTCTTCTTTTATAAATCTTCTTCTTTTATAAATCTTCTTCTTTTATAAATCTTCTTCTTATTCTGGTAAAGGGTCGCCAGCTGTTAGACCCTTCCTTCTTCTATGTGTTTATCCTGGCAGGGTCGCCAACTGTTAACCCCCCCCTTTATGGCCCTTTGTCGGTTCGGATTCGAAGGGGGTTCTAGTTAGGGAGGCAAGCAACGGACATTTCTTCTGATACTTTTCTTCTATAATTTTCTAATTCTTTCTCTGATACTTTATAACTTTTCGACTTTACTAAGTTCCTTTGACGATAGCCCAACTCGAGGGGGAAAATAAAAAGTTTCTCTTACTGTAAATTTACTTCTTAAAAATATACAGGTACTGCTCTGAATTTACAGGGGTAGAGGTTCGACCTCCCTCCCCGCAGCGAGGCTGCTAACCAGGGGAGTCTCTTAGCAGTCCCCAAGGCAGCGTCTCGTAATGAAGTGTCCTTCATTTTACAAATACATGTATAAAATATGCCTGAAGTTGGGGGATGGCAGTTGGAGGTTAAGTTTCCCCCCCTTTTAAACACCGATCAGGTGTTTGAAAGTTTCCAAATAAAAATAATAAAAAAAATAAATAAAAATAAAAACTAATCTTATTTTTTTTTTGTCACGTCTTCATTTCTGAAGGCGATATCATTTTTGTTTGGGTTTATTACAATTATGATTGCGATTATGGATTACTTCCCATTCGCTTATGATTGTCCCTTACAGTTCGATTAAAGTACATTCTTACATTATATATAAAGTCATTACATTCAATTATAGTTTCATTGAAGTACATTACGTCGTTACCATTTTTACAGTGTTTTTTATATATATATATGGTTAGATTATATGGTCAGATTATATGGTCAGATTATATGGTCAGATTATATGGTCAGATTATATATGGTTATTATATATGGTTATTAGTACAACACAAGTACATGAGACTGACAAGATAATTTATATACATAATATGTTATATTACATTATATGTTATAGATTTGGATCAAAGCGAAAGATGTTGTTTATCTTAGAAACGTTCGGTTCTGCTGATTCGCGAATTTGAGCATTTAACTACTGTAAGCCTAATGAGAGTTGAGGGTGAACGCACTTAAAAGAAAAAAATACATGTGGACGTATTTTACATGTAAGTAACAGAATAGGTTGTGTGCGTAATATAGACGCGTAAAATATGGACTGATAGGTTTAGGTATCAGTAGACAATAGGTAGGAAGCAACATAACTAATGATGTATAGAGAATGGTTTCTTTTTATTATTATTATTATTATTATTATTATTATTAAGGAATTTACCATACATTCAATACGGAAGATGTCCAAATACTAAACACGTGATTCAGTGTTCAAGGTATGGAAAACGTGAAGAGAATTAAGTTACTTTATGACTTCATAGTTATTCACATTATGTCATACGTGCAGTATAACTGTAAGTCATTATTAGGGAGGACCTAAAAGAAACGAATTAAAGACAGAGTGGGTATCAAGGACTAAGAAGCACAACTACTGTTCCAATCCTCTTATATGCAATGCGTATGTATAATCTAGGGTCGAGGTGAGATGCAAGACAATCATAATTAATTATAATAACTTCTATAATAAATGAAAATGGATACGACTAAACCATAGGTATGGTAGATCGTAGGGTTTTGACACGAACAAAAATAGGAAGCCACAAGTAAAATTATTATCCAAACTCGCGTTAAGCGATTTTGGTTCTTATGTAAAAATGAATATGGATTCATTTCATTTTTACATATATATACTGAATAAATATAATACATATGAATTAATACTTAATATATATGAATTAATAATTATATATATGAATTAATAATAATTATATAATTAATACTTACATGATATACTATTCCAAGCTCTTGAAGTTTGAACGAACTTAAAACGTCCTCCAACAAGTTTAAACTTGAAATGATGCATGAGTAAATGATTTGTCTGATTCACAAACAGCATTAAAAAAATCGAACAACTGCATTATCCTCTGAAAGGTGGGCGGAGTCAATGTGGCGTGACTGCCGCGTCCTCTAAAAATGAAGCGGGTAGAAAATGATAAGCTACTGTAATTAATTAATTGAAAATGTGAAAATCACAGCGACCTCTTATTATGTACTGAATCGACAGATACGGTTCTTGGACTGGTGCATTGGGTAGGCAGGATATTATATATATATATATATATATATATATATTATATATAAAAATTTCAATAAAGGTATATAATTATAACTATATACGGGGCTCCAATAAACCTTAGCCACCCCCGCCCATGGCCTAAACCATTAGAGTTGCAATAAAACTAAACATACCATACAAAAGAGAATTTAATCCTGCATTTAATGAGAAACAATTAAAACTTGGTGTTCCCGCCATTGGCTTCCAAGACAGCCTGAATTCGCTTTGGGTAGCTTGCCAAAAGTGACGTGAATAGATCTTGATCGTTACGCAAATTTGCTAAAACAGTTTCAATGTGTTGCGTCATTGTATCCTTCGAAAATCGATTTGCTGAAGGTTCTTGAAACAAGAGACATTCAACCTTGTCCTTTATAACTGATCCAATGTGTTCACAGACGTTCAGGCCAGGAGAATTTCCTGGCCATTCTTCATTTCCAAAGAAATCGATCTCATGGTTCCGCAATAACTGTTGAGTGGCTAATGTCTTAAAGCAGGGGGCCTTATTGTGCAGAAGTGTGACCTGATCGACATCCATAACATTGTTTGGGTTTCTTAGAAAAGGAATGACACGCTGGGATAGAATAATATCACGAAAATACTGTCCATCCCAACTCTGACCATTTGGCTTCAGCACCCACATGAGCTTCTTTGCAGTGAACGAAACAAACACACCAACACAGTCTGGACTTTTTAATAATTCGCGATAAGGTTCATTGTCATCGATTTCATCTGGTGTTGTGGCCCACACTCGATCATTTTGGTAGTTAGGCCGACGTGTTACGTAAACAAAAAATTCATCGGAGACAGCTAAATGCATGAAATCATCCATATCCCAATCTTCAAGATAATGGGCAAACCACATTCTGTCATCGATGTTAAGTTGAGTTTTTCTTGGCTTTGGAAGTTCATGTCAAGGCTTTAAACCTTGCCTATGACGGTACAGTCGAATGATCTCACCACTAACGATCTTTCCTCTCAACACTTCGATCTCTCTAGAAAGTTTGGCACAGCTGTTTTTCCTCTTACGCGTACCGCTTTCAATGATGTCCTTTGTTTCCTGAGAGAGTGGCAAATTTGGGCGCCCAGATTTGGTTTTATCTATTTCACATTCATCCAAAGTTTTATTCCAATTTCTTTTGACGAAGTCCTCACTTCTTCGCAACTTTTTGGCAACCCATGAACGTGTTATGAAGGTGGCTCCAGCATCACGAGCTTCCCGAAATGTTATTGCTCGTATGCGATCTATCACACGTTGCCTCTCCGAATCACCAATTAATTGAGAAGCCATTATATTATCACTTTATGAGCTAGAGTAATTTTAATACCTGCAATAAATAAAGAATTTTATATATTTTTATAATCACTAAAAACTATTTCGATATAAGTAAACATGTAAGCTGCAAATAGGGGGGCTAAGGTTTTTTGGAACCCCTTATGTATATGAAGGTACTTACCCTTGTATATTGTATTTGTATATTCGCGCAAACACCCCCAACCCCGAAAAATCCCCTTGTGACGTCATACACCATTTCGCCTATCAATCTTTTTCCTTTAACTCCACCCCCAAAATCGTAGTTTCTCATATTTTTTCATACGGGATGGCTTGATAATGAGCGTAAACATGCAAAATGTATCGTTTAGTAGGAAAGTCCGCGCGCTGACTATATGTACATTTACTCCGTGTTAAAAATGGCATATATCAAATCCACCACACTAGTTGAATTTATATTATACATTCAAGGTAGGCAGGGCGTTTTAGGTTGTAATAGCTAATATGAAAAACGAAATCATATGATATTGGATTAAGAGGTCGCGATCGACAGATTTTGTTTAATTGCGCTAATTTATATTGATATAATTTCATCTATATAGTTCTTTTATATTCAGTAATTTAGCAGCTTACAGATTATGTTATCTATTGAAAAAATCTTTAGAGGGTTTTATGGTCTATAATTTGAGTTGCCGATTTGGAATTTTTTTGCTTGTGTATTTAACTCATTTACTTTGTAAACTCTGTCTATTTTTTGTTTCTCCCTGAAGATGTGAATATATCACGAAAGCGCTCGGACTTCGTGTTTCCTTTTCCTTTTCCCTGTGGTTGTTTGCTTATATATATATATATATATATATATAATATATATATATATATAGTATAATGCTGATGCATAGTTCGTGTAGTTGTCGTTTATAGAGATGAAAGACTCGTTTGATGTAGGACAGGACGTCATAACTGTGAAATTCAAAGGAAATGCGAACGCCATATTTCGTCTCACATTTAATTTCGAGCTAATGTGAAATATGTCAAAAATTATGTTCCAAATTTGAAGACACAACATTAAGATGATTTAGTTCACATTTTACCTTAGATTTCTCCTTTTAATGATGGGATGGGTTGGTTTCACTATTTACTTGCTTGTTTGCTCGCTCAGATTCACCTGCGCTACTTTGATTTGTGAAATGGTTATTAAAGGGTGATTTTAGGTGTAAATATTATCGAAATTAATGTCATACATTATTACAAATTTCAGAGTTTCATTAAGATGATTTGCGATATTGCAATTGGTATTTAAAAATTAACGTAATTGCTACATTTTCTTCATTATTATGAATTTTCACAATACAGTAAATTCTAACGAGTGATTCGTATACATTAATACGTATACAGTCAGATTAACCTGTGTAGGCTCAGATATGGACAGAAAAAAAAATAAAAAAAAATAACAAAATTAATTTTGTCAAAACATTGCTTGTTAATATTATAAATTCTGCATTCAAAGTAACATTTTGTTTTTAACGTAAAAAGAACATTATTTCGACAAAATATTTTTGTTTAGTCTCGAAATAAATTCAGTTAAAATAATTTTAAAAATATATATTGCTTTATTTTTATATATTCTTACTTCATTTTTACATATTCTTGTTTTATTTTTACGTATTCTTGTATTATTTTTATATATTCTTGTTTTATTTTTACATACCATAAATGCATTACTATAAAAAAAATCTACATAAAAATAATCTTGTTTTGTGCATCAAACAAATTTTAAACCAAAACTTTTTTTTAAAAGATTTTACAGATTTTTTAAAATTACCAAACATTTTTTACAATGTATTGTGGTACTAACCACGTAATATGTTAAGTTTAAAGAAAAATTTCTTAATTATTAATTAAAATACTTTATGTTCGATAAACGAAATGTTAATTCTATTCAACCCTAATTAAAGTAGCAAAATGTTTTTGTTAATCCTGAAAAACAATTTGGTTATCGTGAATCAAAAGTGTTGTAAAACAACAAATTATATTTCCGAGTGTAAAAGAAGAAAAAATTATATTTGTATATAAACAACTGATTAATCGACTCTTAAATTGTAAATCTTTCAAAAAAGGTATAAAGCTGAATGGTAATTATAGGTTAAGTGTTAATTTTCAGTACATAAAAGCGTAATAACTATAAGACGGGATTATCTGTAATGCGTAAAATATTGTAGAATAAAATTATATTTAACTCGATTCTGGAAATGCAAAAAATATAAAAATTAAAATAAATTTTCATAAGCTATTAAAATCTTAATAGCAGTCGAATGTGTAAAAAAATAAAGCGGGCCACGATCCATTCATTAACTGCTGTATCCAATTATCCAAGTTGATAAGCCAAAATCGGCCCACGATAGCAACAGATGCTCTCATAATGTTGCCTATTTACATTGCACGAAATAAAACTATTGATGTGGGACTGTTTATGTATACGTTTTTAGGGTTCAGTTTCGATGTTTCAGAAACTGAACCGTCGTTAATGCGACCAAGGAGGATTGAGGGGGGGAAGTTAAATGAGTAGACAATGGAGAGAGAGAGAGAGAGAGAGAGAGAGAGAGAGAGAGAGAGAGAGAGTTCAAAAAGTCCGTAGTGAATGGAAAATACATTGAAAGACATTACATTATAGAACAATATAATAAGTGTTTAAATTGTGCCCCATTTACTTCAGAGCATGTTAATGTTATTAATTAATTAATAAAATTAGTTAATTAATTAAAATAATTAATTAATGTATTTCCCATTAGGTAGGAAGGTATCTGACATTCGGTACATTAGGTGTTTGTATAACAGGTAAACCCGTCTGTGCTTAAATCGTGAAAGACATAATCTCTTTAATTGTGGATGCGTGCAACCTTCTATAAATTATCGCAAAAATTATTATACAAAACTTTTCATCTTTTAGTACGGAAAAATGGTTATTTGCTGCTATTAAATTGCGTTAAAAAGTTCATAAACAATCCATGTTGTTTTGTTCAGTTTAGTTTAATTTAAGCAGTTCATTATTGTAGGCGAATGTTGTTATTCTGCTCTATTCAATTTTGTCATCTTTCGTGTTGTTAAATGCAAAAAACTTCACTTTTTTCTACGTGAAGGTCAAAATATGAAAATAAAAACCCACTCTAATAGACAGAGTTTATTTCCACGACAGTTTCGACGCCCACTGGCATCCTCCTCGGGTGGATACAGAAACACAAATGAACCAAAACAAGAGGGAAAAACAGTTCAGGGATCGACCGTTAAGAAATTCGCACCTAGGTTGGATTCCATTCTCTCGAGACAGGGGGCATTTTCATTAAGTACATTCGCACAAATTTTTAAAACTATCTTCCTGTTCTAAACATACAGATTCTATTATTTTTACATAATTATTATATTTATAATTAAATTTATTACATTTAATATTGCATAATTATTAATTACAGAAATTATAAATTTATTATTACATTGGTTATTACATTGTTGTTTATTATACAGAAATTATAAACCGAAAAACGAATGAAAAAAGCCGATTAGGAAATAATCCAGAGACCATTGAGAAATTCGCACCTAGGTTAGATATCGTTCTCCCGAAACCAGAAGGGCATTTTATTACAGGGTCAGCTTATAACTACATTCCCACAAATTAAAAATTAAAAATATCTTCTTGTTCTATACATACAGATTCTAATATTTTGACATAATTACTGCATTTATAATATTACCTTTATTATTACATCTGTTGCATTTATAGTTATTTCCACATTAATTACTTCCATTATTACATTTACTAAAAGCGAGTAAGGAAACATTCCAATCCAGAGACATTTAAGAAATTCACACTTAGGTTCGAACACGTTCCCACGACTCCGTAAGGGATTTATTGACCAAGAATCTCATTAAAGGGTCTAACTTATAAGTACCTTCGCACAAATTAAAATTATCTACTTTTTCTATACACACAGATTCTATTATTTTTCTTTTGACATAATTATTACATTTATAAAGTACCTTACTTGATTCCCAATCTATAGCATGATTATTTTGGCTAGCGTGATAAAAAATGGCATTATTAGTATTACAACTTCTGAAGGCATATTTGTGTTCTTTGATACGGGTTTCAATATTTCTTCCAGTTTCTCCCACGTATACTAAATCACAACTTTTACAGGGAATGCTGTAGACACAGGCTTGTTCCTCTTTTGCAACGTTATTCCTAACCAATTTACTTTTCACGGTAGACGAATATTTGAACGCCAAAGCAAACTTAAATTCTTTTGTCAACGGTTTTACTCTTTCTAAGCCGGCAATGTAAGGCAAACTCACATATTGTTTTTGGTTAACTGAAGGTTCCCCAAACTCCCCCACATTTACGGCCTACCCAAAACCCATAAGATTAATATACCACTCCGTCCCATTATTTCACACAGGGGTTCCTTTAGTTACAGGTTATCTAAATTTCTTGCAGATAAATTATCCCCATTAGTTGGTAAATTTTCAGGCTCGCACATCACTAATTCCTGTGACTTTATTAACAAAGTTATGTCCTTAGATTTAAAACGGGGAAGAATGATAAGTTTTGATGTTGAGTCCTTGTTTACGAAAGTTCCCATTGATGATGTACTTAGTTTTTTAGATAGAAAATTGCCAACATGTAACGTAGAACTAGGCATGCCCACATCTGTATTTTTAGAACCTATAAAACTCTGTGTCACCAATAATGCCTTCTCCTTCGGTGAAGAATTTTATATGCAACGTTTTGGTATGGGAATGGGGTCCCCTTTATCCCCAATACTGAGTACATTATATATGGAGTATTATGAGTCGGAATTGTTGCAAACAATATGTCCCAGGAATCTAATTTGGTTTCGTTATGTAGATGATATTTTCTCATTTTGGCCTGACCACTGGAACAACTTTGACACTTTCTTTCAGTCATTAAATAATCTTGTTCCCTCTATTAAATTTAAATATGAATGGGAGAACGACAAACAATTGCCTTTTCTAGATGTTTTGGTCATTAACGAAAGCGGAAAGCCCAATTTCACGGTCTATAGAAAACCTACTCATTGTAATTCGTACATTCATTATTTTTCATATCATGATGAAGGGGTTAAAAGCTCAATTATTTCTTCCATGTTTCTAAGAGCACTCAGGATTTGTAGCCCACATTTGCTGGATCCGGAAAATTCAAAGATTTGGAACATTTTTAAGGATTTAAAATATCCTGAGTGGTTTATCAGAAAGGCGTATTTTAAAGCCAGAAAATCTTTTTATGCCCCTCGGGAACCTTCAGTTAACCAAAAACAATATGTGAGTTTGCCTTACATTGCCGGCTTAGAAAGAGTAAAACCGTTGACGAAAGAATTTAAGTTTGCTTTGGCGTTCAAATATTCGTCTACCGTGAAAAGTAAATTGGTTAGGAATAACGTTGCAAAAGAGGAACAAGCCTGTGTCTACAGCATTCCCTGTAAAAGTTGTGATTTAGTATACGTGGGAGAAACTGGAAGAAATATTGAAACCCGTATCAAAGAACACAAATATGCCTTCAGAAGTTGTAATACTAATAATGCCATTTTTTATCACGCTAGCCAAAATAATCATGCTATACGTAGATTGGGAATCAAGTAAGGTACTTTATAAATGTAATAATTATGTCAAAAGAAAAATAATAGAATCTGTGTGTATAGAAAAAGTAGATAATTTTAATTTGTGCGAAGGTACTTATAAGTTAGACCCTTTAATGAGATTCTTGGTCAATAAATCCCTTACGGAGTCGTGGGAACGTGTTCGAACCTAAGTGTGAATTTCTTAAATGTCTCTGGATTGGAATGTTTCCTTACTCGCTTTTAGTAAATGTAATAATGGAAGTAATTAATGTGGAAATAAATATAAATGCAACAGATGTAATAATAAAGGTAATATTATAAATGCAGTAATTATGTCAAATATTAGAATCTGTATGTATAGAACAAGAAGATATTTTTAATTTTTAATTTGTGGGAATGTAGTTATAAGCTGACCCTGTAATAAAATGCCCTTCTGGTTTCGGGAGAACGATATCTAACCTAGGTGCGAATTTCTCAATGGTCTCTGGATTATTTCCTAATCGGCTTTTTTCATTCGTTTTTCGGTTTATAATTTCTGTATAATAAACAACAATGTAATAACCAATGTAATAATAAATTTATAATTTCTGTAATTAATAATTATGCAATATTAAATGTAATAAATTTAATTATAAATATAATAATTATGTAAAAATAATAGAATCTGTATGTTTAGAACAGGAAGATAGTTTTAAAAATTTGTGCGAATGTACTTAATGAAAATGCCCCTCCTGTCTCGAGAGAATGGAATCCAACCTAGGTGCGAATTTCTTAACGGTCGATCCCTGAACTGTTTTTCCCTCTTGTTTTGGTTCATTTGTGTTTCTGTATCCACCCGAGGAGGATGCCAGTGGGCGTCGAAACTGTCGTGGAAATAAACTCTGTCTATTAGAGTGGGTTTTTATTTTCATATTTCGTGTTGTTGTTTGCTTGGTCTGTCTTTGTCATCGTTTTGTAATGAATGTGGTCATGAATTTGCGTAAACAGAGGATGGCAAAGACATTTAGAAGATTTATTGTTGAATTACTTCATATTATAAAGGGTTTGGATATACCAAAACATTTCTGATAATGCAGAAACCTTTAGTAATACACATTCAATCAAAATAAACGTTTGCCTGTAGGAAATTTTTTCCATTTGTGGCATTCCAAATCTTCAATATTGACACTTCTTTGTATGTTTTGGTTGTTTCAGTTATGTGTTTCAAACGTAAAATTGCCTCAATTTTTTATACAAAACGAGTTTTCTTTTCTCACCCTAAATCGGTAGGAAATGAGATTTTTTATGTATGTAGTACGTATGTTTTATTTCTTATAAAAACTGGGACAACCGACACAACAAAACGTTCTACAAATTATCAAAATATCCAACATTTTAAATACTACAAAATTGGGGTAAAAGATTCAAGCATTCAGAGCGGTGGAAACATTTATATAAATGAAGGAAACAAGTAAAGAAATTGTTTAATAAAACAAAGGTTTAACCTTTGGTTATATATATGAAACGTCTACTCGACATTTCATAATGAATTTAGTTTTCTGAAATGAATAATAGCTATTTTGAAATGTTTACTATTTGGGATCACCTGAAGAGCAGGACCCCAGCCTTCTTTAGTTAGCCTTATAAGGCTAACTAACGAAAATATCACGACCTGACCTAACCTAACCAATCGTTAGGCCAACTATACGCCTTTGACGATTGGTTAGGTTAGGTCGTGATATTTTCGTTAGTTAGACTTATAAAACTAACTAAAGAAGGCCGAGGGCCCTGATCTTCAGGTGATCCACTATTTGAATTACCTGAAAACGGTGCTTAAATGTTTGATATATATAAAGGCGTAGAAATTAAACATTTCATTTGTATAATAAGTTAGTTTTGTATTCTTTGTACCTAGACGCATGCGCATTGTGGTTAAAAATATCTTGAATTGTGACGCAGTTTACTTAGTGGTCGTATTTATAGGCTATGTCGAAAAAAGGAGTAAACAGTTATTATATTTGGCGTTTATTCATTTATTTCATGTAGGCTGAGGTCTTCCAAATGTCTCTCAGGCATTTATTAATTTTATTTATTCAGCTAGGCCGTGGCTAGTAAAGTCTTTCAAGCTTAAGAACCAGCCTGTAATCCTGAATCCTGAGCCTAGCCTTAGAACTAGGCATCTTGGTATACAGTAGGCCAACTCCGTTCAATCTTAAGTTAGACAGCTTATACTGTATTTGAGAAAAACAATAATAAATTAGGAGGCGTTTGAAATCACATGAAGATCAGGGCCCCCAGCCTTCATTAGTTAGCTTTATAAGGCTAACTAACGAAACTATCATGACTTAACCTAACCAGTCGTTAGGTCAACTGTACGTCCTTGATGATTGGTTAAGTCGTGATATTTTCGTTAGTTAGCCTTATAAGGCTAACTAAAAAAGGCTGGGGTCCCTGATCTTCAGGTGATCCGGCGTTTGGGTTAGTGCAACCAAAATGAATTCAGAAATGAAAAGTTAAATACTTGAGGAAAATTAGTTGAACTAGATGCTGATGTATTTATTTGAAAAGCGTCCACTTAAAGGATAACTAATTTGAGTATTTAAAACTGATAAGTAACTTTGGCAATGTAAATTAAAGGACGTTATTTGATAGGGATAGAGAGTCAATTACAAAAAGAAATGGAGGATCACCTGAAGATCAGGGCCCCCAGCCTTCTTTAGTTAGCTTTATAAGGCTAACTAACGAAAATATCACGACCTAATCTAACCAATCGTCAAGGGCGTACAGTTGACCTAACGATTGGTTAGGTTAGGTCGTGATATTTTCGTTAGTTAGCCTTATAAGGCTAACTAAAGAAGGCTGGGGGTCCCTGATCTTCAGGTGATCCGAAATGGATATAAATTGAAGGTCAAAAGTTATTAAGAATAATGCTGTGAAACAATTTTTTTCATATAAACTTAAACTTCTTAAGCTACATCCACACTACGCCATTTTCGTCAATAAATATTCACTAACACGTGTCCATAAACTTTCGCGAACATGCTAACGGAAGTTCATGAACATCCACTAACGAAATCTATGATAACGTTCACATTCAAGCTGTGTTAATGGCGAAATAGTCATAAACATTTGTCATCTGAAAATTTGGAAAACATTCACTAACATTTGCTCACATCTGAATACTGCGCATGCGCATCCATCCCCAAACGATCACGCACGGGTGTAGCTTTCCGAAAACTGGTGTCCTTTCTGAAAACTATGAGAGCTATTTTTTGAATTAAAGTCTCAAAATCCCTCGGACTCACTCTCAAATTTTTTTTTGCATTTGCTAGGTCATCCACTACGAGCTCCTTCAATATCTGAGCGATTCTGTGAATTTTCCGGTTGAAAAAATTTTTCGCTGACATCTTGTTATTACCACAACAACCACACACCACACATATAATATGTTTCCTGTGGAGACATGTACTGTGTACGTTAGGGCGGATCGAAAATGAGGTTTTTAAACTTTTTTTCGAAATTCAAATATGGCTAGTGCGGAAAATATGTTGGTGCTATAGATAATGACTGTGCATAAATATTAGTCCTGCGAAATTATATCTTCAGGTACCACAAAGCCGTCGAAAAAAGTGAAATATAATGATTTTCTTATATTCTGCATTAGTACAATAACTGAAACTTACTTGTTATTATTATATATTGGGTGTTCCAATTACCAAAATAGTTACTGAATTACGCAGCTCTTAGTTTATTTAGATCAATGTTCTTTTGATTAATGATCTAAATAATCCAGAACTCACCACGAAGAGGTGGCTGCGTGTCGAGCTCCACCCATGCCCTCCCAACCACCCATCCTTGCGCATGTTTTTTTTCTATTAACGTTTTATTTAAACTTTATATTCAGCTTTACTTTCGAAAGATGGCATTTTTTTACGTGACTGAAGTGTTGATCTTATGAAGCCATCTCGCGCGTTCAATCCAAATACTTTTGATGATGCTTCAGTCACTAATTTTACCATTCTTTCTACTACTTGTGTATGACAAGGGAATTTCTCGAATGGAGGGGTACTCTTGTTTTCTATGAATTCTTCAATCTCATTTTCTGTCAGGTGTCTTGTCACAGGTGGTTCAGTGACAATGCATTTTTGCCAATTAATTAAATCAGTATAATCAGTAGCTTCAAATTGAATAACAGGTACTGTGAAACGCCTCACAACTTTTTCCTTGTTTGTTTGCCTTGCTTTCTTTGTTCGCCTCCACGCTAATTCTCTTATGGCGCTGCGGTCATCATGAATCATTGATGCTAGAATATTTTCTGGATTTGCAAAATCCTTTACTTCGTCATTCAGTGTTCTTGTTAGTTCAATAGTTTAGAAAACATGTTTTGAGCCATTGACAAAAGACGTACTTTGCTTAATAGAAAACCACATTGGGATGTAGACCTTCATTATAAAAGAAGCAATGTTCATGAGGTTCTCAGATGGACTTACAGTTGAAACGTATAGACGAAGCAAACGATTTGCTGTAGTCAGCCATCGTGAATGTGCCATTTTGCCTGGACTACGATGAGCAAGATCTGGAGAGCAATATCCCTTTGTTATGGCCTGATGAATATCAATTAGATATTTTTGGTCGGTGCTAAGATCTTCACAGGCTACAGTTGGTTCCTCAGCATCAATCCTTTCAAACTCGACAATAGGAAGACTCTCACAGTTCTCTAATTCCCTGCCAATAGGACCGGTGAATCCGCGGGGGCCAGATGTTTTTCCATCCAGCTTTGCAACTAAATGGCGTAATGGCAATTCATTGGCATGGAGCTGGCACACTAAATGTTGAACTGGCTTCTTCAGCTTCAATTCTATAAGCCTTATAACGCCTCCCTTTTCTCCAGTGTTGACTGCTGCACCATCGCATCCAATGGCAACAAGGTTTTCCAGGTTCATGTCATTATTTCCAATGTACTCAAACATTCCTTTACATATTTCTTCAGCTGATCCAGAATTCACAGAATAATGGCCCAAATAATCTGAACCAGGTTCTCTCACTAAAGTGATATGTTCTTCTGTTACCTTCTTCTGATATACTTTGGACTCTTTTTTTTTCTTGGAAGAGTGTAGAATCTTTTCGACCATCAAAATAGATTCCTCTGATTGGGACCTGATTTTGATCTTTCATAATTTCTGATCTCTTCTTTTGTCTTTCTCTTCTGATTTTACTCCTATCCACTACTTCAGATGTATTGTCAATAGAAACTTCTCCAATATCTTGCAATACTGCACTAACAATGAATGCTGCAGCTCGATCTGAAACTGCAGTCCTGTCACAAGCAGTAGCCACTGAAGGTAGATTTGTAGTTTTCCTTTTCTTGATAATTGTTCTTCAGGTTGTTCGAGCTTTCTCTTCGAGCTAATTGGCTCTGGAAATGTATCGTCTGATATTTCGCCAGATTCACTTTCACTATTTGATGTCGATGATGATAATTCAACATTTGTATCCTGCAATTTCTCCTGTGAAGATTCTTTGGTGAGCCTCACAGCTTCTTTTTGCTTTCTTAGCAACGTAGATGCTTTTTTCTTTGAGATTGTAATATCTACTCTATCAATAAACAGTTTTCTTTCACTCCTTTGATCTAAGAGGAACGTCACTTCTTCCTTTGGAACCGTTTTTTCTTTGGGACAAGAACATTGTGTTAGTACTTTGCACTTGCACGCTGCAATGTCAAAAAGTTTCGTGTGTGCTTCTTTTTTGAACATATCAATCTTTGCTTTGTAAGCTTCAGAATTTTTTCTGCTTTGGTATGGCTTCATAATGACACGATACTTTTCGTGGTAGCTTCTGAACATTGTTTCAATTCGCCTGTCTGACAGAATTGGGACGGAAGCACTTTCCCAAATTGTTTTCAATTTATCAACAACTTGTTCTAATATTTGAGATATTGAAGGATCTTTATTAGTATTCTGTTTCAAATCGTTTCTTACAAACAAGTAATATTTAAAAACTCCTTCGTATGTAGGAAGATTCCTGTGCCACAAATCTTCCCCCATACCAAACATGGGGCACTCAGTTGAGGCCCTGGTTGATTTTGCACAAACTCGAGACATTTTGAAAGTATACAAATCTGAAAAGAAAGAGCTAATATCAATTATACGTTAATTTCAGTTAATAGTACATGGCAAACTTAGGGCAACACAATACAGAAATGCAAAATATATAAGAAATATAGTTTAGACTATCTGAGTAACGCCAACAACAGAACACCCACCTGCTACGAGAGCGACAGCTACACTGAACCGAGGTACTCACGTGACAGCTGAGTGAGCTGACTATAGAAAACTGTTTTTAGAGAATAGAAACTTTTTTTAAAGGTTGACTGAGCTATTTTTATACAAGTGTGAATAAATTCTTGTCTATTGTGCATCGTGGACTCTTCTGTAATTATTGGTTAAAATCTGCTTTTTTCAATTTTTTTCAATATTGAAGGTCATTGTGGCACCTGAAGATATTAATGTTATGATTTTAAATTTATACCAGCTTATTTCCACACTACTCCACACATTTTCCACACTAGCCAATTTGAAAATTCGAAAAATGAGTTTTTCACTCCGCCCTAGTGTACGTACGTATGGAGGCATCGTAGCACTAAACTGGCTTCTGTGTCCGCACTTCGGCTGTAGTGTGGAGAGAATGTTGATATTAAGAAAAGCTCATGAACAATGTTCGTGGACCATCATGAACATGTTAGCGCAGGTTAATGAATGTTTATGAACATTGTTCATGAACAATGTTACTTTAAACAATAGTGTGGATATAGCATTAAACATTTCAAATTAGTTTTTTTCAATTGTTTAAAAAATTGGGACAATTCAAACATTTCAACTGACTTACTGAAATGTCTAACAAAATGTTTAATTACTGTGAAATGTCTAATGCATAAGACACTTCAAAATTATTCACAAAATTGGGACAATGAAACGTTCAACGAAACGTCTACTTCTATTTAGAGTGAAAACAACACAGTTTTCATGGAAATATATCTTCCTTTTACACACACACACACACACACACACACACACACACACACACACTTTCCTTAAAACACAACACACCATTTGTTGCAAGCAGAAAATGATACGCATGTAAAGAATGATAGATCCCATCTTAAATCTTTTCAAGGTTAATTCCTTTTATCGATTTCACTCTTCGTTGAACAACAATTTGGGGTTTAAATTTTAAAGTAAAAACACAGGGTTTACACCAAAAATTATAAATACACTTTTCACTTTTCACCGTCAAAAACAGCGGTAAATTAGCATTTTCTGGAATTGCTTCACTGCACTCAAAATAGAAGCACACATTTCATTGTTCCAGTTTTGCGAATTTTGAAATGTCTAATGCATTACATATATTCTGTATACAACACACGATAAAGATTCAAAACAAAGAAGACAAAAAAGAGTGATATATTATTTTAAAAAATATTTTTGAAAACTTTATCTTGGAGAGCTTTTAAGAATTTTTATATTAAACTCTATCTCTCCTCTGAAAGAGTTTTCAAAGGTTTGATGATGATGATAATACAATAATAAAATTCTCCATCGGGACTCAGTAAAATTTTGTGAGAATTATATAACCTTTGGTTAGCTTCCGCCCGAATTGTTCATTCTGACGAAGCTCAAGTTTTTCACTCCACTTTAGACCTACAGTTTAACGTGGAATCCGAACCATGCCCCATCAGCAGCCCAGCGTCTTAACCACTAGGCCACCTAGGGTACCCATTTATCTACCAACCGCTTTCTTTATTGTGTGGAAGGATGAACAGCTGGGTTTTGCTGCGCGCCGGCTGCCGTCGGGTCTCGAACCGGGGGGCGATGGATTCGTAGTCAGCGACGCTAACCACTACACCACTATATATATACACACACACATACATATATATATATATACACACACACACATTTTATATATATATATACTCGATTTGGAAAAGTTGTGCGTGTTTACAGTTCCATTGGAAAGTTACGAAAGAGACTCGAAACTTTGCGAAGGTTCGAGTACGTGCTTCATTCTGTGAAACATTTTACATTTGTTAATATAATCAAGGAATATTGTTCAAATTTCATTTGAAGGAGAAAGTAGCGTTAAAACTGTGAGATAAAATGATGAGGGAATATTTTATTTTTTACTATTTAATTTATTGTTACCAATTAATGGTTGTTTTATTTTAAATATTTAATTTAAAAATAATTAAAGTTATAAAATAATAAGGAGCAACTGGAGAAAACGCACCTCACTTTTGCCAACTGTAGAAGATGTACCTCTAAATGAGCCAACTGGAGAAAACGCACCTCTAAATGAGCAAACTGGAGAAAACGCACCTCTAGAACATACCTCAAAAAGGATATTAAAACAAATGAATAAAAAACATGTTTATTAAGGGAAAACAGACAATAAAATCATACAGAAACTAAAATCAAAAGGGATATTGTTCTGATATGTGTTTACACAAATTACTAAAAGCATAATTATGAAATCTATCACGCCACATAAATTCAGATAAATATGAATTGAGCATGTTTCTTCGACATCCATGTATCCTATAGTAACCGTTATTACATTATTATTTGTATAATTTAGGTCTCGGGGGTACGGGGGCAGAGCCCCCGTAAAGATCACGCATCACAAATTGATCGGTCCTAATGTCATTTTCGTTTAAACTAACGAAAATATCATGACTTAACCTAACCAATCCTGAAGGGCGTACAGTAGGTCTTAGTTTAACTATTAATCCCTGCCGGGGGCATTGACGTCAGCATTGACGTCAGCGGCGGCGGCGGCGGCGGCCAATTTTCTGAAATTACCCCAACTAAAGAAAGTGCACCTCCGTTTTTGGCAACTGGAGAAAACGCACCTTTCAGTCACATCAGGTGCGTTTTCTCCAGTTGCTCCAATAATAATTAACATAATAATAACAATAATAATGATTTTAATCGCAAAAAAATAGTTTTATTGACGTTACAATTTGATTGATTGAAATATGTTTAGTTTAAAATTATATAAAATTTTCCTGCTTTTCCACGTAAATGCAATCGAGATTAGAAGCTAGAATGATTAATGAGATCATAAGAATAATTGCTTTTACAAAATTTGGAGCAAGTGTAGTTTACGTCCCCTGACGCAAAAGGGGACACAAACTACACTAGGTCAAAGTTGGGGAACGTAAACTACACTAGGATCTTTAGGAGACATTTTTTAAATGAATTCGTCAAATAAAACGTTAAAACTAAAGAAAATATTACCACTTAACCTAACCAATCGTTAATATTGGTTAGGTTAAGTCGTAATTTTTTAGTTAGTTTTAACGTTTTATTTGATTAGGTATACGCGGATAAAGTTGGGGAACGCAAACTACACTAGGATAATGTAGGGGAACGTAAACTACACTAGGCACCACAGGGGGACGTAAACTACACTTGCTCGAAATTTTTTTTGAAGAATGTAGGGAGGGAGAGAGAGAGAGAGAGAGAGAGAGAGAGAGAGAGAGATGAGTGACTGTAAGGCTCTTTGAGTCCACTCGAAAAAATTTCCATTAGTTTTCATCAATAGAATTTTAAAAAATCTGAAATATTTTCAATCCTTTTCTGTCTCTGATATATATATATATATATATATATATATATATATATTCGTAAAGAACGACGCTTGTATAGAAGACATTCCGCGCAAGTGAGGAGGGAGAATGAACAAATGAAAAAATGAGGTAACCACCAGGGAATCGAACCCGGGATCTTCCGATTGCCGGTCAGATATGATAACCATTACACCATGGACCTCACTCGATCAGAAGTCGTAGTAATTTTCCTACATACGCGCAGAAACCAATGCCCCGAGGGGGGCACCTCCCGCATGCCGCACATATATACATTTTCAACTGCAAAGAACACGCAGTATAATTAACGTAAATTATACAAATGATAATGTAATAACGGTTACTATAGGATACATGGATGTCGAAGAAACATGCTCAATTCATATTTATCTGAATTTATGTGGCGTGATAGATTTCATAATTATGCTTTTAGTAATTTGTGTAAACACATATCAAAACAATATCCCTTTCGTTCTCCCTCCTCATCTTGCGCGGAATGTCTTCTATACAAGCGTCGTTCTTCACGTTAATTATACTGCGTGTTCTTTGCAGTTGAAAATGTATATACGTGCGGCATGCGGGAGGTGCCCCCCTCGGGGCATTGGTTTCTGCGCGTATGTAGGAGAATTACGACTTCTGATCGAGTGAGGCCCATGGTGTAATGGTTATCATATCTGACCGGCAATCGGAAGATCCCGGGTTCGATTCCCGGGTGGTTACCTCATTTTTTAATTTGTTCGTTCTCCCTCCTCATCTTGCGCGGGATGTCTTCTATACAAGCGTCGTTCTTTACGTTAATTATACTGCGTGTTCTTTGCAGTTGAAAATGTATATATATATATATACAAAGGTGGGCAGGACCGAGTTCCAAAAGGACCGAACTCCAGGAACTCGGTCCTTTTTAAGGACCGTGAGCGGGAAAGTCGGTCATTTTCTCAGTGAGGACCGAAATGAGGAGCGACGGCCCATTTTTAAGCAATTCCGGACGGTCCGGTCCGGATGGTCTTTTTTAGTGATTTTAGTGTGTTTAGTGATTATTTGAAGTTCTAAAGAAGATGGATCGTTTCCTCCAGAAGACTCAGAAAGAGACTGAGACTGAACTGAAACTTGTTTCAACACCTGAAGGACTCGTTCATCAAGTTTAACACGCCTATCCCATCCAGTGCCGCCGTGGAGAGGCTCTTCTCTTTAGGGAAGGACGTCCTCAAGCCGAAAAGGTCAGGGCTCAGTGACAGCCATTTTGAAATGCTAGTCTTCTTGAAGGGAATCTCAAGCATTTAACTTAATAACTTTTTTTCATCATTTATGTATTGTATTAATTATAATTTACGTTAATAAAATGAAAGATTTCCGGTGTCTTTAATTTCATTTTTCATTTTAATCAAATTTTTCACTTATATTATATATAAGGACCGAGGACCGAGTCGTTCCTAGGTCCTATCTTCAGAAAGGACCGTGACCGGGACCGTCGGTCCAGTTTGAGGCAAGGACCGGGACCGGGACCGTCGGTCCTTTATGAGGCCCGGGTGCCCACCTTTGTATATATATATATATATATACACAGGGTGTCCCATAAATCTGGAACCATAGGGTAAAATAAGTAATTCATGTTTTTTCGTTTATGCAAGTGCCCATGATATCTTTGAGTAAGGAAGAACGCATCCAGGTAATTCTTCTCGTAGGAATTCGGAGTCAGAGGGAGGTTGCTGAGGAATTTAACAGATTGCATCCGGACCGCGCGCCGATAACACACATCTGTGTCGGCAAACTTGTAGCAAAGTTCAGGGAAACGGGATCCATAGGAGATAAACCACGCAGTGGACCTCCGAGGACATCCACCGACGATGATACAGCCGCTACCATCCTCGCTCATTTCACAAACAGACAGTCCCCAAAAGTCTCTTCGTCGGTTGTCCTCTGAGACAGGAGTGTCGAAAAGCAGCAATTGAAGGCGTTGGTCTATGCGGAGAAAATTCAGTGTGTTGCACATTTGCAGGAGCGCATCATCGACGCATGTAACGCCATCACTCCTGATACCATTCGCCGTGTGCTTGCTGACTGGATATCTCGTCTGCATTCGTGTATCAATAATAATGGTGGACACATTGAACATGTTCTGTGAATAAAAGCCGTTTTTATTGCCGTTTTTATCATTTTGCAGTATGGTTCCAAACTTATGGGACACCCTATATATATATATATATATATATATATATATATATATATATATATATATATATATATATATATATATATATATATACAGGGTGTCTCGAAAGTCACTATCTATTTTGAAAAATAATGGGAATTACGAAAAACTGGTTTAAGACATGAAAAATATATTTATTTCAAAGTAAGTGCCACAAAGAATTAGTGCTATTTATTTATCTGTCTCCACATGGCGACCATCAGTGTCTCTACAGAGCTTAAAGCGATAAGTTGTTTCCCGGAACACACTTTCCAGCATTTGAGTCACTATCTATTTTGAAAAATAATGGGAATTACGAAAAACTGGTTTAAGACATGAAAAATATATTTATTTCAAAGTAAGTGCCACAAAGAATTAGTGCTATTTATTTATCTGTCTCCACATGGCGACCATCAGTGTCTCTACAGAGCTTAAAGCGATAAGTTGTTTCCCGGAACACACTTTCCAGCATTTGAGGTGTTATTTTCTGAACTGCATCGGTAATACGATTTCGAAGTTCGGCTACATCACTAATTCTTCTACCAGTGTACACCTTAGAATTAATGAAACCCCAGGCGAAAAAATCTAATGGTGTTAAATCGGGTGAACGTGCTGCCCATGGTTGTGTTCCTCCACGACCAATCCAGCGACCGGGGAAGCGTCTGTCAAGATAATCACGTACAATTATTGCATAATGGCACGGTGCTCCATCCTGCTGAAAAACTACTGTGTCAAGAATGCCATCTGTAAGAAGTTGAGGTTCGAGGAATTGTTCAAGCATGTCAAGATAAATTTATAAATTACACAAAATTCGAAATAAACCAATTAACTTTTTTTAAATACACAAATTTGCACCAGAAGTACATATCTTTATGCCAGCATAGCATTTTTAAAAAAAACATCTAATGTCACCGAAATAGATAGTGACTTTTGAGACACCCTGTATATATATATGGTATCATCCAAAGTTTTTATGGCAAAATGAGAGGAATAATTTTTTAAACATATTTCAATATGTTGCTTTTATTTTAAAATTTTAAAAGTGTCTGAAATGTCTGAAATGTGCGGACGAAACGGTGGATTGAAAATGAACAAAGCGGTAACTTTGTTTTATTCAAGAATAGTCCGCAAAGTGATTTCTTTACATGAAATAAATAGTTTCGAACTTTAGAGAAGGTCTCGAAAAGTACATCAAAGTAGAAACTGATGTAACTTTTCTACTATTATTAATATTATTATTATTATTATTATTATTATTATAGTCTCTATAGTCTTGTTTGTCTCTTATAAAAATTATTATTACAATAATAAAACAAATAAACCAAAAAGTAAACAAGTTCTAAGTAAAGAAACTAAAACAATACCTACAATTAAAACAGCGTAAAATTACGCTATTTTAATTGTAAGTTATTATTTTAGTTTCACTTATAACTTGTTTACTTTTAGGTTTATTTGTTTTATTATTATAATAATAATAGTTGTTTACCTGTTTCACCTTTAAAATTCGTTGAATTGTTTGCCATCAATTAAGAGGGACAAGAATGCAAATATAAATGAACAAAAGCAACATAAAAACATGAACGGAACTGAAACAAAGACAATAATAGATCAAGACAAAACTTGAAAATAAAATAATTTTTTAACTAAAATTTTTTATTAAAAATACAAACTAAATTAAAGACTAAACTTTTAAAACTCTTTAAATAAAAGATATAAATTTATGCGTAGTTAATGACATTTACATAAAAATATAGAATTTAAAATTACAAACTTTTCTTCTTCGATTTTGAATACTGAACTCGTATTTTAAGAGATAATGTTCAGAAAATTTAGTATTTCATTAGATTTAATATTAATTCCTGGTTTAAATTTCTTAATTAAAAGTGATTTGGAACCATTTGTAGATCCTAGAATCGCTCAGTTCGTTGTATAATTTTGAAATTATTTCAGATTTCGTTGGTTGGTAATTTTCCATGGTCAGGTTTTATGTGTTCGTGTATCTTGGTTCGTTTGCATTTGCGTTGTTGCATTTTTAAACGAAGGATATTCGTCGTATAACGAATGTAGGAGGAGTTACATCCTTTTTCGGAACGATTAAATTGGTATACGACTTAACTAACTTCATTATCAGAAAGGTTTTCCCATTTGTAAAGAAGTGAGAAGACATTTTTCTTGGTTTATCGTAGCTTCTGATTTTGATTTCTTTATTTAAAAAAAAAATTAATATGGCTTTTTATTATGCTTTTAATTTTTGATTCTTCATAGTTCCTTCTATCTTAAATGTCAGATTTATAATAAATTGTTATTCATATGTTATTTTTCGTTATGATTTTTGTTTTATTTGGACAGAAATTTATTTAAATATTTCTTAATTGGTTCCTCTGTCAATCGATTAATTATTTGGGGCAGCCGTTATTTACTCATTTTTTTGCTCTTCTTTCAACTTCGATGTTAAATAGTTTTCAGTCAGATATTATTCTGAATGCTCCATGTATCGATGTTTTATAATCAATCAATCACGCGGCCGCTGTCCCACTGCTGGGCGAAGGCCTCTTCCATTGCGTAGGAGGTTTAAACCCAATTGCACTCACCACGCTGGCCAGACCGGTTGGTGAACGCTTAACTTATGCTTGTTCAGCGTCAGGACTTCCGAAACCGGAGAAACAGTCTATCGTCACGTACACATCATACACGCATCTATCGACCCGCTGCCATCGATTTCACCGTATCCCTGGCACGGAAAGCTGTCGGGTACTGCTCCTTGCACGAGGGAGACCTGTGACTATGCAAGGCCTTGGAATATCAGTTTCATCACAAAATATTAATTTCATTATTTTATACACAATTGCGTTACCAGATTGAACGCAAACCATTTTCAAAAACAGCGAGTCATTTTCTGTAACTTACAAACGAACTTTGTAGTTATTTGCGACACAAATTACTTATTGTGAGCCTCATGGCTTAATATTTTTTCTAGTGTTTTTCAGTTTTAAACATGAAATTTGTTCGTGGAATCAGGCCCCATGTTGTGGATTTCTTAAATGAGTTGGTCATTATGGTCGTTAATTCTCCTGAGGGAACGAAGGAACTCCTCCACAACCGCCGTTTCCTTCGGGAGAGTTTGTTCTAATTTCCTAGCGATCGCCATCTTCTTAAATCAAGTCGCAAATGCCTGTTTGTTTATTCTTTAAGTTAATGTAATTCATTTGCCTTTTTTCGTTATGAACGTTCAGTATTTTTAGTTTCATAGTTATATGTTTATAGTTAGATGGTATGTATAAGCCATAGTTCATGTAAACACCTTTATCTGTTGATTTTACATTCATACACTGTTTACCATCTTCCAGTAGAGTATTTGCAATTTAACATCCAAAAATCGAAATTCATTATTTGTTGCCCTTTCGAAAGTGAGTTTTAGTTTGGTAATTTTTTTCAGTTTTCAATGAATAAAAGGACGTCATCTCTTCATTTAAAAAGAACAAATGTATCATCAACATATATAAAAACTTGGGATAAAATTGTGGTTCTCACGTATTTTCAATCCGAGATACGTAGAAGTCGTCAAATGTAGGTCCCGAGGGTGAACCCATTGAGATTCCATCCGTCTGTATAATATAAACGTTGTCGTTAAATTTTAAAAATGTTTCAGTGATGCGCATAATTAGTAATTGTTTAAGTATCGACTTTTGGATTGGTGGTGGGAGAATATTTTCATTTTCATAAACGTTTTTTTTGATAATTTCAATAGTTTCATTAAGAGGTACATTAGATAGTAAATAGGGTCTCAACATTCAGAAAGAGAAAACCCTCGTGATTATCCGTTTTAAGATTTTGTATTTTATTAAGAATTCATCCGTCGACTTTATGATATGTTTTTAATTGAAGTATGGTCGTATAATACTGTTGAAGAATTGGGCTATATCGCGCGTTATAGTATGATTGATCCAATGGGAGGATCGTTTGGGTTTTTATCAATTTTTGGCATTATAATAATAATACAGTGACTGAAAGAGTGGACAAAGATGGAGGTACAATAATAATGAATAAAAATTATTACACTGACAAATGGTAAAAAATTAGAATTATTGATGATGGGTCTAAGTTCCAAACTTGCAATAAAAAACAAAGTAAAAAGTCAAAAAATCTTTAAAGAAATTATTTAACAAAGTACAAACTGAACAGATTAAAAATGAAATTAGAAGAACTGGATCCTATAATGAAAGACATTTATATGGGTTGCCGAAAATTCATAAAAAACCCCAAAAGCCTATAAAAAGTATAATAATAATAATAATAATAATAATAATTTAATTTGAATTTAACTTTTTAATATTAATTTATTTTTTATTGTTCTATGTATAAATGTCTGTACAAGACATATGAGGCGTCGGGCAGTAGAGGCGAATTAACCATTCAGGATTTGGATTGACTCGCCTCTATTCGCTTGAACGCCTCATACAGTACAGTGTATTAATTAAGTGTAATAAGAGAGTATATAATTATATATATATATATATATATTATATATGACAGTTAATACTTTCTGAAACATACATAGCATAATAATAATAATAATAATAATGATGATGATAATAATTAATAATTATTATATTATTATTTTATTGTTCTTCGCTACATATATACAGAGAGTAATATAGAAAAAGTATAGAGCGGTATACAGAGATTAACATAGAGTAACACACATCTATATATACAAATATACATATGACAGTGCGACATTTAATGCATTCCTAAGTATATGTAGCGTAGTAGCAGTGGCGGCTCGTGACTTTCAGTTATGGGGTTGCTGCCTCAGAAATTGCGAACAATTGTGTCGATTATATTATTTATATATATATATATGAGAGAGAGAGAAAGTCGAATAGATAAATAGATAACTACTCACTACTCAGTCATAAAAATAAGTAAAATAGTATCATAAAATCAATTATAGGGTACTTACGCTTAACGGGTAATTTCGAATTTGCCAAACATTTTATTTATAAACAAATTCCATTCTTCTGTTTTTATTTTGAGCGAAAAAATATTCTAAGAAATGAAAGCTATATATTGTAAATAATCCAATTATTATATAATTAACTTCAATCTCACGACAAAAAATAAATGATAACGAATCATTGATAAATGCAATTCGGAAATTAAATTTCGAATTAGCAAACGATACAGCAACACAACTACCACGTCAAACAAACAAATCGGCACTGCTCTGTCCACAGTGCTTTGGATCCTCTTAAACCCGCGATTCTGACTCGCTCTTCGTACGTCCACCACCGAGGTTTCAAGCGTTTCGAACAAAATCTGGAACTGTTAAGTACGCAGTTCCACGGGAAGGCTGAAGCTACTTTCGTGATTCATTCGTTCGGCATTGAAATAGTTTAAGGAAAAAAGGATATAATCTGATTTAAAAACTCAAAGTTCATTGAAAAAAACAATCAGAGAGGCTATTTTAAATATTTAAATAGATCATAAGATCTTGGGGGTGCTGCAGTTCCACAGTGCCTACCTGCGAGCCGCTCTTGCGTAGTAGAATAGACTGAAATAATCATTACTGTTTTATGAAATAGAAGTTAGAAGCTCATGTGTGACTCTGTATTTGTGTGTCAAAATAAAGATGTATTTTGAAACAAAGTTTACTTTCTGGTCTATTTTGAAAAACGTTTTATTCAATGCATTGTTTAGATCAGCAGGTTTGCTGGGTCAGTGGGTCGCGAGTCAAGTGGGTCACGGGTGAGGTGCTAGACGGGTCACACGGGTCAAAATTGGTGACCCGTTTCCAACTCTGGAATAGACACTATAAAACAATAATAAGAGCAACAACAACAACGACAATAATAATAATAATAATATTACAAATTATTATTGTTTTTATACGAGTTGATGGTGTATGTCAGTTGCTACAGAAAGTATACACACACACACACACACACACACACACACACACACACACACACGCGCATATA
Organism: Bathynomus jamesi; assembly: GCA_023014485.1. NCBI lineage: Eukaryota > Metazoa > Arthropoda > Malacostraca > Isopoda > Cirolanidae > Bathynomus > Bathynomus jamesi. The sequence goes on along the minus strand of JAJOZX010003177.1, from coordinate 181,812 downwards.
TATCATACACCCCTCGAGTTTAGCGCATTGAAACCTCCAAGAGGGTATGATGTACTCCTGGATCGGAAGGACTGCCTCACTGTATTGCCCAACCGTTGCCACAGAGCACGCCGAACTCTCTGTTCATTTAAGAGTCACTGTGTAGAGCTTCTTCGGTTGCCAGCCAAAGAAACACGTCGGTAGTTATGTTTTATTAAGCAAGTTAATGTTTTCAGTCAGTTATAATGAATCAAATTTATCTTCACAAAAGTTAATAATATGAAAATTTCGTTTATGTTACTGAGTACAGTAATAGTTTAATCTTAATTCTAAGATAATCAGATATACGTTAAATGTTGCTTGAGCCTACTGCCTAACTTACAGTCAGAGCTCCAAGCCTGAATTTCCATATACGCGACCGTAAAACCCAATTTCCTAACGAACTGAACTACCCGTCAGTCTGGAGATGCTTTCTAAGAAGTTCAATCTTGTCCGTTCTGAATCTGGTTTTTCCAAGCTTCGGGTTCTTATTGGTAATATTGAATATATGAGTCAATTGCTAAGTCTACTGCCTATCCTACAGTCAGATTCCAATTGAAAACCCGTTAATCTTCAAATTCCCGTTAACTGACTGAAAACCCGCCATTTCAGCCCGGAGACCCGTCTCCTCGGAAGCTGCCGTAAGGGCGCCGAGCCCTTTCTTATATATTCAAAGGAACGGAACTTGCCTACGCCACCACGCTAGCGGTTGACGTCACCTGAGAACTTTGGAGAAGCGAGTGTCTCACAATCCATTGTGTCTCCCAGGTGCAATCAAAGATCCGGCTGCGTCACTGGCGTGTGATTTCCGTTCGGTAGGAAATTAGTCATACACTAGCGTGTGACTTATTGAATGAATGAAATTATATAAAAATAATTGTTACCAGGGCGTGGCTTTACCTAGATGATAAATCAAATTATAACATGTATAATATATATATATATATATATATATATATATATATATATGTGTGTGTGTGTGTGTACACACACACACACACACACACACATGCCTTCATATATCACGTATCCACACACACACACACACACACACACATATTCTACATGCATGTATATCCATAAATACGCACCCGCATACATACATACACACATCCCCATTATACATTCGGACAAATAGGATGGTAATGCCTTCATATATTTACATAGCGAAGAACTACCAATAACAAGCAAATTTTATGCTTTATTGGCAGAATGGAGGTGTATGCTAAATCTTGATAGATAACGCGGAATAGCGAAGTTACATCACCTTTAAAGAGGCAAAGAGAGAAAAGTACATTGAGATTATCTGCTGTAATAATAATAATAATAATAATAATAATAATAATAATAATAATGATATATACAGAGGGTTGACGAAAGTAAATAGGCACCTTTATTTAAAAAAAAAATTAGCTCTTTATAAACGTCAATAAACACTAATAAATTAATTGAGTCACTATATTTAAAATCGTGTTCCTTTTCCCTTTACATTTATCGACTCAGTAAAGTTGTTATTATTTACTGACTTTTATAATCAAATCCAAAAATTCTGGAAAAAATAAAGTTATCTATTTACTTTTGTCAACCTTCTGTCAGGGCTGGGTACCAGCACTATAAATGATACTGGTATTGGTACGATAATTTTTAACTCAATTGGTACTAGTACTGGTACTGGTAGTCGGGACTAAGTCGTACTGATATTACCAACTTTCTAAAATAGTACTGGTACTGGTACTAGTTGTGGTATTGGCTAATAGTTATAAAGCCTACAAACACTTTATATATCTAGAATCTACTATTAATATTACAAAAATGAAATACTATATTTATATATATATATGCATAACTAAAGAAATTTTTTACCTTCCGATCAGTGTAAAATCTATCTTTAATACTGCCAAAATGAAATAGCAGCTATTTCTTATATATGTATTATTGTATACAGTAACTGAATGAAATTTATAACCCTCTTCATCACTTGGGAGAAAAAAGTTTACATAATTTAATTGAAATTAGAAAAAAACACTGCTTCAGTTAAGTCCATTAGACTTCAAAAACAAAATGTTATTTCAGGAGGTTTCTGACAAAGATAGCCTCAAATCATTGCGAATGAAGCGCATAGATGAAAAGAGCCTCTCCACACTGACTTGAGTTGGAGGAAGGACAGAAACTATTTGAGTAGCTTCTGCTAAAACATTTGGTCGTTTGGCTTCAGGTTTTATAAATTCAGTAATAAAAATAAAGATAGAATCGTTTTTATAGGCCGAGAGCTTCGAGGAACTTAAGGAAGGTTACTCGAAAAGGATCAGGATATGGTTGGTGTTTTAAATGAAAATACCAACGAAATACCACCAGATTGTGTGGTATACCAGCTGCTTTTAAGAGTTACTGGTACTGGTACGAAAATCTAAGTTGTAGTTACTGGTATTTGGTACTGATACCGGTACTGGTTCCCAGCCCTAGCCTCTGTACATAAAAAACACACACACACACACACACACACACGCACAAATATATATATATACACACACACACACACATATACGCACGTACATACGTATATACATACATATATACACCTATATACATACTGTACATAGGCTACGTATAAATGGGACAGTAATATCTTCTTATGCATATCAAAATTTATGTTTTGTTGGCAAAATTAAGTTATTTGGCAAATTTTATTAGATAAAGCAGAGAAATGAGGTTATTTACACTAATTTTAGATATCGGAAGCTAATATTTTGTTAGGGATGATTTCTGATGCAGTATTACGGACGATTTGATACATATATTAGGCAATGTTCAGTTTGTAGAGTTCTACAAGTTTCAGAAATTTTAACCTTTTCTGTCCCAGCGATTCCATATGCCACATCATCAACAAAAAGTATGTATAATTTCCTCAGATTAGCTTCAATGATGCCTTATTGTATTTGAATGTAACAATTAACTATAGCAACATCTGGCAGATTTTTTAATATTGGCCTGAGCATTTAGAACCCAAAAAGAGATGCAGAAACTGTATGAAGGTTACTCTCGCCTAAAATGCAGAAAGTGTAATGTACCATTATGTTTAACGAAGGACAAAAACTGTTTTAATGCATTCCATCAAAGTAGTATGGTCTACCGTTGTGTTTAGCAAAGGACAAAAATTGCTTTTAGTCGTTTCATTCAAAGTACCAAAGTTATGTTAGTTTCTCTTATTACTTGATAGCGTCAATGGAATCATAAAATTTCTAATGTAATAATTAAATAAATTTCTAAACAAAGTTTCGTTTATCTTTTCATACCTATTTTTAACATTTTTAAGTGTTAACAAATTTTTTTTAGCTCAAAACGATAATTTGGGACAGAAAGGGTTAACTTGGGAAACATTTTTTGTACTTTCATTATGTTTGTTGGATTTATAGATTTTCGTAATTATTCTTTTCTACATTACCACCAGTGGCTGCATAAAATACTATCGTGCGCTTCCGTAAGCACTAATGCAGTATCGTAGGTGGGGTATACAATAATGTGGATCTAAGAACTTGTTTGGAAGTGCTGCACCTACTTTTGTAATTATGAATAAGACCTTGGCTAATTTGTTTCATAGCTCTTCAATGTGTTCTTTGAATGAAAGGTTTGAATCGAGGGTAATTCTCAGAAGTTTGGCCGACTGCACTCATTGAAAAGGGACTGAATTTGTATTTAGGTTTCGAGGGGAAACCGATGTTTTTTTTTTGTGATGACTATATAGCTCTTTCTTAAAGACTTAAGGATAGTTTCTTGGTGTTGAGCCAACACATATTCTTTGGAGCTCATTGATGGTGGTTGTTTGGAGTAGCAATAAGTCTTTGGGAGAAGTTATGATTGAAATGTCATTTGCATACTTGTAACAGGACGAATTATTTAGTGGCCGATGGAAGGATAGGTGCTAGAATGCTCCCTTGAGACACCCCGTGGGCAAAGCATCTTGTCCGCGATGTAATAGAATCCTGTGCTTTAGGAGTTTGAAAGAAAGAGGTGGGAGGGAGGGACCTAGGTACGTATCGAAAGACTGCACAGTAGGTGGGATATTAAAAGCGAGATTGAGTTCCCACTTCGGTGAAAAATTCGTTGAAAGAATTTAAAATATTTGTCGTGTCTGTAATGGGTTCATTATTAATTTACAGTTTTTCGCGGTAGAGGTTAATAATAATAATAATAATAATAATAATAATAATAAAGAGCAAAAAAATTGTAAAACACAAAAACAACTCGACAAACAAATAACGGTAAATTAATAAAGTGAACAAAATAAACAACACACGTAGTTACATAATGATAACGAAAACAGTCGCTGAAAATCTGAAGACTTATTTCATGGGATCCGATTTGATTCAAGAAACATTTTTTATTCCAAAGTTTATTTTTCTTTGCATATTTTCCTTTGTATTCGCCTTTGAAAGGATTAATTCTATTCATCCGACAAATTTATTGTTCAGACTTGGATTACACAAGGCACAAATTTTAATTAAAATGCTGAGGATTTATCTGGAGACTGTATAATTGTTACTTCTAATTATTTATTCTTCAAGCTCACAGTCTTGTTGTGAGAAACGAGTTCCGCATATATGGAGAGAGAGAGAGAGAGAGAGAGAGAAGAGAGAGAGAGAGAGAGAGATTTCCCAAGAAGTTACAAGGAAAGCAGTCACAACGGCTTTACAACCGACTCGAGCTGACACCCATATCTTTCATACAACCGCAGACAAACACTCTCTCTCTCTCTCTCTCTCTCTCTCTCTCTCTCTCTCTTCTGACACACACATAGAGAGAGAGAGAGAGAGAGAGAGAGAGAGAGAGAGAGAGAGAGAGAGAGAAAACTGTTGTTTCGTAACTTTATCACCAAACTTATTTTCATTGTTAGTTAAAGCATTGCGATAGTTTCAAATTTTCATTTTTCACGAGCTTTGTTCTTTGAACTCTTGTCTTTTATAGTCATTTGTTTTTTATAGTTATGATGAACGAGTCATATTATTGAATTTCAACTTCTCCCAATTAGTTTGTTGAACGGAGTACAATTTTGGGATCACCTGAAGATCAGGGCCCCCAGCCTTCTTTAGTTAGCTTTATAAGGCTAACGAACGAAAATATCACGACCTTACCTAACCAATCGTCAAGGGCGTACAGTTCACCTAGTGACTGGTTGGGTTAGGTCGTGATATTTTCGTTAGTTAGCCTTATAAGGCTAACTAAAGAAGGCTGGGGACCCTGATCTTCAAGTGATCCCAATTTTGATTAACTGAAATTAATTATCTTCTATATAAAGAGCTCTAAATGTATTATCTCTATGTTTCCTTTATACGTTACGACCGTTATAATAGTCACTCTTCGTTACCTTTTACGTGACCGCACTTATAATGGTTCAACCTCGTTACCTTTTTATGCCACTACAGTTATAACGTTATAACGCTGGAACATTATTACGTTTTTACGTTACGTTACTGCAGTTATAACGGCCTAACTTTGTTCTTTTATAACGATCAAGTTTTATTTTCGGAATTTGGTAAAAAAATGAAATTTAATTCAACTTTCACTCCACGAATTTACTTACTGAACTCGAAGCACCACAAATTAACTCAAAAGTGAACTCCATTTTAACTTATCAGAAAAAAGTAAAGCAAAATTTCATTTCTGAAATTTTCATTCCATCACTTTTGTTTTAGGTCATTCCCGACCATTCACCTCAAATGTTTCCAATCCACTTCCTAAATCCAATTCCAATTTTCACACAAACAAAAATATTTCAATTGGATTCTGATTAATTCCAAATCCTCCTGAAAGCCCTTCTAACTCTATTTGTTTTTTACCATAATATATATATATATATATAGTGTGTGTGTGTATATATATATATAGTGTGTGTGTGTGTGTGTGTATATATATATATATATATATATATATATATATATATATATATATATATATATATATATATATATAACCTTTGGTTAGCTTCCGCCCGAATTTTTCATTCTGACGAAGGTCAAGCTTTTCACTCCACTTTAGACCTACAGTTTAACGTGGAACTCGAACCACGTCCCACCAGCAAAACATCGTCTTAACCACTAGGCCACCCATGGTAACCCATTTATCTACCAACCACTTTCTTTATTGTATGGAAGGATGAACAGCTGGGTTTTGCTGCGCGCCGGCTGCTGTCACCGGGTCTCGATCATGGGGCCGATGGATTCGTAGTCAGCGAAGCTAACCACTACACCACCGAGATATATATATATATATATATATATATATATATATATTATATATATACACACACACACACACACAGACACACATATATATATATATATATATATATATATATATATATATATGTAAGCCTGCGTAAATCTGCATCGAATCCTCTTAAAAACTAATTCTTTTTACCGACTTTACTTGAACCCATAAAAAGTTTCGAAAATAATTTCAGTAAAAAATAAAAATAAGATAAATAAAATAAAATAACAAATAGAATTTAAAACTGAAATTTTTAGTATCATAAAAATAATTTCTTTCTGGATTAACCGTAAAAATTTTGCAACGAATCATAAAACACTTTTAGGACCTACCATCACACCTCAATAAACCTTAATAAACAGTGGGAATAGATGTCAGTGTAAATCAGGTTGATTTGTCCTACTTGGCGCCATTCACATTTCCATTCGCGGACCGAAAGTGGAAATGCTCGAAGTGAAGTGGGATTTCCAAATTTGTGAAAAAGAGTTTACTCATTGGGTAAAAGGTAAAAAGTGTCCGTGACGCAATTCCATGCCCAAGGGGTAAGGTGGTCCAAGATAGTATGGTAAAACTTCAGACTTTAAAATGTCAATCTCCTCAAGGCTGCTCTTGTTACACTATGCAATAGTAACACTTACACAAAATTTTGAGCAAATTGGAGCAGATTTAGAGGTCGCTACAAATTGAACATTTTTCATACTAGAATTATATTGGTTTGGGTAATTCCTTGTGTATATGTGTAAGTATGTGTGCATATGTGCGAGTATGTGTGCATATGTGCGAGTATGTGTGTGTAATATATATATATATATAATATATATATATATATATATATATATATATATATATATTAATCTAGGTTACAAGAGATAGCTGCAAAGGATACACAATATACAAAATTATACATATCAAAACCCACATATTAATTCGTCTTGGGTTGAGTGACTTTGAATCAAACACCGACTTGATTCACCCTGAATTTGCAGATTTTGACAAGTAAAGGCTGGAAATGTGGGGCCTCTTAATGCAGTGTGTAGTAGGCAGCTGTATGATGTGGGTGAAACATTGATTTTATGATAAAGCAGAAATAAACTTCGTATATTTTTGGTAAGTAAAAATCTCATTAAATATATAATATATATATGTAAATGTTGACTATTCATATTATGAATTATTTTAGAATATTTAGGAGCTACAAAGCTGCTACATGCATATATACTGCAATGTATGTAAACTATAAATTTCTTTTTATTTACATACCTCATTGTAGGAAAGAGACTGATAAATTATACGTTATTTATTATATAGTTATAAATGTAAGTTATTAAAATATTGATTTGTTTTCTGTTTGTTACAGTCAATCATCGCCATGGTGGACGCCAAACGGCCGACCCGAAGTTCTGCCAGTACCTGGCTCATTGGAAAACCTACAAAAGATCTTCTAATCTCGCAATTACCTTCAAAGCGTGAAGTGTTAAGCAAGTTCTTATTTCATCACATCGAGGAAAAACGAACTGTCACTGCAAGTTTGAAAGAGACTGTCTTTGCTGTTCTTTATATCTGGGATAAAGCAAGGATTCCAACTCAAAGCTCGGACATTGCTGAGAGAAACTGAGAAAACTATTCGAACAATATTGCGCTCTAAAGAAAAATAGGAAGTCATCCTCAGAAAGCGTATAAATAAATGTGACAGTATTCAATGCTGATCTTGAAGACATTTTCGATGTCGCCAGAGCAGATGCCTTAAAGATAATGACTAACGAAGAGGACAAAGAATTCCTTATCAAACAGAAAGAAGCTCGTTCCTGCGCCAGTTTTAGAGGCATTGATCGAGCCTTGGCTAAAAAGGAGGATCGGAAGAGGCAACGAGAAGAATCTGAATATAATAGAAAAAAGCCAAGCGACGATGAAAAACAAAAGAAATATCAACTTATGGCATCTGACAAAGTGATAACTGATGTGGATTCTTCCTCCTCGTCCACGGATTCTGATGCATCATGTCGTCCATCTACATCATCATCGAACCCTCCTTCCAAATACAAGAAAACAGTCATCTCAGATGAGGTAGCCCAAGTACTCGACCGTGTTAATCTAAGCGATCGCAATGCAGCCTTTGTTATTGCAGCATCAGCTAAATCTTTGGCCATAATCTGGGCTTAATGTCATTTTCTCGAAATACAATTCGTCGATCTCGAATTAAAGCTCGTGAAACTATCGCAACTGCTGAAAAATCAAGCTTTTCTCCTGACACTCCGCTTCTGCTTCACTGGGATGGGAAAATGCTTCCTGATATAACAGGGGGACATGAAAATGTGGACCGCATCGCAATCGTTGTTTCAAGAGAAGATAAACTACTTGGTGTTCCACTCATCCCTCACGGAACGGGACAAGCACAAGCTGATGTCTGCCTCAGGATGTTGGATGAGTGGGGCTTGAGAAACCAGTTGCAGGGCTTGTATTTGATACAACATCAAATACTAGGCTGATGTCTGGAGCTTGTACCCTGATAGAGAGAGCTGAGGTCGCTCTCTGACGTGGATAGCATGTCGTTATCATGTGTATGAAATGGCTAGTTATCAATAAAGAAAACTTTATATCAGCAGGAATGGAACTTTTTAAAGGAAACTTGTGGGAACTTTGTCAAGAGATGATGCAGTACCTCTCCGACGCTCTTCAGAACAGCAGCTTCTCAAGAGATGACTACAGTGAATTCCTTCATCTTTCTCTAATTTTCCTGGGACGAAGTTTGCCTAAGAAGTACAACATCAGAGTTCCAGGCGCTCTCATCAGGCTCGCTGGATGACAAAAGCTACGTATGCTTTGAAGATCCTTCTCTTCTAGAGGCAAATGAAACTTACTGCTCATGAAAAAAAGGGTATGAAAGATTTTTGTCTCTTTGTGGCACTTATTTATACTGTAGTAAATATTGGCATGAAGCACCCTTGGCAGTGAGGGCCTCTAGAAACGACCTAGCTTTTCTAACCGTTATGGAGACTTATCCAAACAGGGTTTTGGCTGAAACTGCACTCAAGGCATTTAAGAGACATCTCTGGTAGTTCTCGGAAGAGCTGATTGGATTGTCACTTTATGACAATGGGTTGGATAGCAAAATAAAAGAAAATATGATTAAAATTTATCTCATCCTGCAAAAGCGAAAGGTCTGAAGCGCCTCGATTCAAAGCTGTTTGAAACAGCAAACCCATTGGAAACCTACGTCAGCGAGAAGACGGCTCAACTCTTCGATGTACTGGATAAAATCGGAGAGAAGATTGCTCAAGAGTTTCTTTCGAAACCACCAAGTGATTGGCCAAGTAACGACAACTACGAGTTGTTGAAAGAAAGAGCATTGAAGATGAAGGTTGTCAATGACTCTGCAGAGAGAGCGATTGCTCTTATTCAACAGTACAATACAACGCTTACCAAAGATGAGCAGCAAAAACAATTCCTTCTCCGCATTGTTGAGACCCATTGAGACGAACGTTTCCTACCCCCTCTGAAGCGTCTTTACAGAATTAAAAGCCATTTGCAAGTTCTTTCGTCAAATTTCGTTATTTTTTAATTTAAAAGAAAATTATTCATTTTGTAGCGACCTCTAAATATAGTCGGAATGAGCTCATTTTTTGTAGTAATTATCCTTTCATGATTTCAAACAAGGGCAGCCTTGAGGAAGTACAAAAATAAAACATTTATTTCTTGGATTTCCCTACCCAAGAGGGCATTTTCTATGAATAATCTAACATCAAGTGTGAAATCGTACGGTGCAAATGGAAATAATTCGATTTGAAAATAGCTTCCTTAGAAGTTCTCACTTTCAGATTCCTCATTTTTGGACGAAGAATGAAATGGGAATGGACGGAATTGGGAAAAGACTATCAGACTTCCATTCGTATAAAACGTGTTTTGAACAAGTTTTACTTTGTTTTACGTTTAAAACTTAAATTTAGTTATAAAGTTTGTCGAAAGTCATACAAATGAATGAAGTTAATATATCGATGTTCAGTTGGCAGGAGGTTACAACATTATTGTTCTCTTTAAATTAAACCTTCGACAAAGACTCGAAAGAAACATTATATTTTCTGTGTAAAGAGTCGAATCTTATTCCAATATATAGAATTCAGGATCCAAATTCCATATTTTGAGTCGGTGATAAAAAAGCTAAATTTTCATCTTGGAATATGAAAATTAAAATTAAAAAATTTATTGGCAGACCAAACGTCCATATGACAAATGGTAGTAATAAAACAAAATAAAAATACAATAAAAATACAAGTACTAAGAATAGAAATACAAATAATAAAAAATAGCAGTGTCGAAGTTAAGTGGTACTTCATACAAACGTTTTCATACCATGAAGTCCATAGCTTATGTGACATATGGCAGGACTGACATAAAGCTTGGATAACTGGGTTTGCTGATTTTTTTTAATTCTTTGCATTAAACTGAATTAACAACGTCTCGTTACCTCCAAGAAGCTCGAAACATTGTGTTTAGCGAACTTTTGGGAAGCTGAGCATCTCGGGGCTAACTGAAAGCTCTGCTATAAAGCGCATTTATGGTTCTGCCAAAATCTTTTTGGTACTTTTGCATTATCCTCCCAACACTAATTTTTTTTTATAATGGAAGGAAAATAAAGTACGTTAGCAAAACACTTGCGGCGGGCTGTTTTTAACCTAACCTAACCTAACCTAACCAAACCTAACCTAACCTAACCTAATCCCAACACTAATTTTTTTATAATGGAAGGAAAATAAAGTACCATAATCAAAACCAAACCAACATTATATAAAAAAATTAGTGTTGGGAGGATAATGCAAAAGAACCACCTTTTTTTATAATTCACCCAGAGTTGCTACCCATATATACGTACATATTAGTGCAGAAGATATGAAACTGAGTGTCTTTAGCTTCCCTTGTACAGAATCAGAAGTTCCTTATAATCACGTTTGCTTTAGCACAGAGGCTTCGATATTGTTTTTCTTATACAGCCAGTCGTCGTTATTCGTCGTGGATGCTTTCCTGAGGGCCACGACGAACAACGAAACGACGAACATTTAGCATAATTTTACTCATTATTCTTACAATAATATCTTACAAAATGCATTTTAATTTAAAGTATCACCCCCAAAACTACATTACTAATAAATTAAATCAATAAAAATGCACCTTAAAGATAAATTAATTTATACATAACAATCAACATCTCGAAGATGGGAGAACTGGGAGAAAGCGTGGCGCGACTGTTTTGAACAAAAGAGACATCGTCCGATTCCCACAAAGTTATCGTGCAGTTGGACAAGCTGTACGCATATTTTAATTATTGTACAATTTGACAAACTGCAGTATATTATTATGCACTTGGACGTACTGCAGTATAATTGTTGGAGAGTTATTTGTTTGAAGTGATGAAGGTTACATGATATGGTTTTCATTGTTTTATAATGAACAGGTTTAACTTCTTTGAGTTAATATTCATTATGGGGTACCCATGCCCGGTTAGGTTAATTGAGTGCCCGGTTAGGTCAACTGTATGCCCTGACAATTGGTTAGGTTAAATTGTGTTATTTTCGTTAGTTTTAACGAAAATTCACGACTTAACCAATTGTCAAAGGCATACAGTAGACCTAACCGGCATTCAATTAAGTTTTGTGGTATCCAACGCCATAAGCGATTATACCCGGAAAGGTAGGTTGGGTCATTGTCGGATCCGGAAAGTAAGTAGTACCATGTTAGGTTAGGTTAAATTACTTTTTCCGTGAATATTACTGACGAAAATAGGTTTTTCTGGTGTATTTCATGCTGTTTCAATTGATTCTGGCCTTTGTAGCCCACATTTTCCCTCTTCTTCCAAGCCCAAGGCGGGTTAGTAGGCTCCATAACGGTGCATTTGCGCCAAAAATGAAGGCAGATTCAATTGAAACAGCATGAAATACACCAGAAAAAACCTATTCCGTCACTAATTTGGTGGATATGTTCTACCGAATCTTTACCCGATTTTTTTATTATTGACAATTTATTTTTGACAAGAGGCAAGATATATACCCTCGCAAACTCTGCACGAATTTAATTATGACAAGCATGGCTTAGAATAGCAATGAGATATACAGACTCACCACGTCAATAGCATATTTTTAGTACTAATTCAAGAGATCCGTTTCCTTCACAACGAATTTCTAAAAATTTTATTATCATTATTTAAATTAGCTTCAGAGGCTCGAATACTGTAGAATATTCTACTTGTTTATACCGCCTTATTGCGTAAACATTGACCCTTATGGTGTAAATATTGACCCTTGCTTCTGCGCATATTCACGTAAACCGGTCCTATTCTGGCTCTACCATGAAGGCCCCATAAATCGTAAGCGTCCTTTGATTTCCTCCTCATCAGAAGGTCAATAAAATCACTCAACCCAGGAATAATTTTAGTATGACTGATGTAAGGTTTAATCAGGGCTTTCCCCGCTTCCCTAAACGTGGATACTAATCATTATATATCTGTCTATGACTTTTCAGTGAGAATCACTTGAACAAATAAATATTAGTACTCGCAATGCAAAATTTCAAATTTATTAAAGAAGTGAACAGTTCTGTCTTTACATTGTATTTTCTGTTGCATGTTACCATTAGATGAATCGACGCGATTATTCTTACTATTGAGTTCTTGTTACGTTTCGTATTGCGGAAGTTGGTCAAATTAATTAATAATTCTAACGGTCTATGATCAGAAAGAAGGAAATCATGCAGAATATGAACAGACAATTTGATCCTTTAGTAACACAACGATCAATCCTTCTGGCAGTACCATTCATATGACCAACATATTATATATATATATATATATATAATATATATATATATATATATATATTGGGGGGGTCCATGGGGTGGACCCCCCTCCCCCACCTTAAGAAGTAAGACAAAAGTTTCATTTCGAGAAAAACGAATAGAACGTTTTCTCAGTAAGGCAGCTTAACCATATGGCAACTGGCAAATTATTTTTGCCACACAAAGTATTCATTTATTTTTATTATTATTAAAATAATAGTAAGAAAATGGCGCTTGCAAACTAATGCATGACTCATTTCCCTCCAAAGAAGGGGGGAGAAATTTATAACCTTCTCTGCATCCTTGTAATACTTCCGGTTACTATATGTGAGGCAGAAAGCTGTTTTTCTACGTTAAAACGATTAAAAACTTATCTAAGATCGAGAAGTATCTGAAGACAGATGAAATGGATTGGCTCTGATGTATATTTATAGGGAAACTAACCTGGATGTGGATTTAATAATTAAGGAATTGATGCTAATAATAATAATAATAATAATAATAATAATACGGGAGTTAGAGTATTGAGTCGTATTAGTTAGCTCGAGCGCGGTGCCACTTTCTGGAGCTTCTGACGGACTATTTACTCCCGTACCACCATCAATCGGGAGTCGAACCCCCCCCCCCCCCCACGACCTCGGTGATTTCGCTTCGCTTATAGGAAAACGGTGTTACCTACTGAGCTACGGACGCTGGCAAATCCTTCTTTTACGTTTCTCTTTCCTACATTGGAAACACTCTTGAATTACACTGGCCAACAAAATGAAACCTTTTTTTCTCATCACAAACATGATCACACCTTTCTTAATGCATATTTCGCGCTAATTCCGAATCTGGTTTTATTGTTTTTCTAGCACGTATAGTTATATAGATACACTGGTTTTGATATTTTTAAGTTTGATATTGCTATAAGAAAATTTATGGATGTATAGATCACACTTAGGAATGCTAAACAACAAATACATCATATACCTTATTCAATGTACTTATAATAAAGAATATATACATTATTTTATTAAAAGCGCTGTGAGTGTGATTTCCTTTTGTAAATTTGGCCTGGATTGTCAGATACAGCATCCAACAATGGTCCGCCATCATGCTTTCATTCCAATATCCTTGGTAGCGCTTCTCCATCATCTGAATATCTTGATGGAAGCGCTCTCCTTGCTCGTCACTCACTGCACCAAGGTTTTCAGGAAAGAAATCTAAGTGGGAATGCAGGAAGTGAATTTTTAACGACATTCGACACTCCATTTCTTTGAAGGCATCAAGGAGGTTCTTGACTCCATCCTTATACGCAGGTGACTTGTTGCTTCCAAGAAAGTTTTCACATATCCATTTGAACGCCAGCCAAGCCTTCAATTCCAGCGGACTTAAGACTTTTTCAAATTCAGTGTCATTCAAAACCTCCCTTATTTGTGGCCCAACAAAAATTCCTTCCTTCAATTTTGCTGCAGTAACCTTCGGAAATTTCCTTGAAAGGTATTGGAACCCTTCATAATTGACTTTACCCATTGCTTTAACAAAATTCTTCATTAAACCAAGTTTAATGTGAAGAGGTGGCAGATAGATCTTTTGGGGATCCACTAAAGGGACAGACTGGACATTGCTTATCCCTGGGACATATGTATACCTAAGTGGCCAGTCACTTTTGGTGTAATGTTCTATAGTGGCGCGACTGTCCCACAGGCAAAGGAAACAACAAAATTTTGTGAATCCTGACTGCATACCCATAAGCATTCCTATAACTTTTAGATCTCCACAAACATTCCATTGATGACTGTCGTATTTGATTGCCTTAAGTAGTATATCCATATTGTCATATGTCTCTTTTAGATGGACGGAATGGGCAATGGGGATGGATGGCATTATATTACCATTATGCAAAAGAACTGCTTTCAGGCTTCTCTGCGACGAATCAATAAAGAGGCGCCACTCAGATGCCACATACGTCTGAGATATGGCTGTAAATAGTCCATTGATGTCATGGCAATAACAGAGAGGACCGTCTACTGAAAAGAATGCTGTTAATTCAAAATTCTGCTTTCGGTAGTAACTAATACGAACATTGTTCTCAGTAAATTGTTCTCCTTTAGTCTTGAGGCGAGAAGCTCTGATTTCTCTTTAGACAGCGATAAGTCTCTAACAAGATCATTCAACTGTCCTTGGGTTAACTTTTTAGGCTCTAAATGTCTACCTTCAAAAGTGTACTCTGGTTCTGTAGATGGTCCGGAAACGCCAGTTGCACCTTCATCACTTTCCATGTCATCTATGATAGAATCTAGCCTATCACTTGGGGGAATTGGAATGGGCAATGTTTCATCATGTTTTACTGGTCTACGTGCTGAATCCAAGTTTGGATATACAATCTGGTGTTTGTTCTTGGCAGAAAACCCCATTAAGTTCACACTACAAAAATAACAGTCTTTATGATGATCTCTCGGCTCCCTCCATATCATGGGTATGGCAAATGGCATTGAAGCTTTCTTTTTGTTAAGCCAATCACGTAATCCATTTGAACAGCCAGAACAGATTTGATGTGGCGCCCATGGTTTATCTTGGTCACCTAGATGGCAACCAAAGTATAGCTTGTATATTTCTTAATGTCGGTTGTAATACTTCGTCGCTGTGTTTTAGTTGTCAACTGGCCGCATACGAAACAGAACTTGTCGGGGTCATTATTACATTGTCGAGGCATGTTGACTGACCTGAGCAAACTACAAATTCAAAAAAAATGTACACCAACTTGACACAACAAGTTCTTGGACTGGACTGATCTTTTGACACACAAAGCACGGCGTTGTTGCCTGAATCACAATGCTGCTAGACGTAAAAGCTCACACCTGAAATACATAAGATGTATAATTAAGATAATTGAAGTAAATAAGATGAATAAACTAAAAAAACACAATAAAATAAACACAATCAAATGTTGAAATATTAGTATTTTGCCTATTTAAAATGGTTAAATCTGTGTAGTTATATATATGCCTTCATCTTAAAAACTATACGTGCTAGAAAACATCTGAATGCAGTTTTGGAATCAGCGTGAAAAATGCTATCCAGCCACCACAAAATTTACTCTGATGAAAAATCTTTGTTGACCAGTGTCATTTTAATCGTATTTGTATGAGATAAACTTGATCCATTAAACAATAATTAAAATTACTTCATCACTCGATCGATTTTCTAAAAATTAGAAAAATAAAAATATCTTTATTTTAAGAACTACCGAAGTAATGCATAATAATTTTAATTACTTAATACGTTGGTTACCGGCTACGTCCGGTCGGTCAACGAAGTTAAACGACAATGGGTGTTGGTGGTAGTTGGATGGAGACCCGTCCTCCGCGTTTAGATGGTGTAGCGACCCGCGGTTCGGATCCCACGTTAAACAAAGCCGTAAGTCGCCTCCGTCATTATAAACTTAAATGTTTCGAACGAGATTAAACAATCCCACCAAATAGTGCGTCGGAGATTATTTTGACATCAAATCGTGTAGTTCTCTCCTCTCGAGTGCTCCAGAGTTTGTGCAGCAAATTGTACTATCGTACATCGCAGTTTAATCTTAAATTTAACTCAGAATTTTCCCATTTCAGAATTAAAAATAACTAAAATAGAGCTAAAATATTTTAGTCGATAACAAAATCACTATTAAATTCTTCAGTCGCCTTTAATCTTCAGATAACCAGCGTCGTTCATCGCAATTTAAACAGGGTGGCACGAAAAACTTTATACACCAATTTTTATTCAAATACATGAAGAGGAATTCCACAATTTCTTATATTTACTTATTTACCAAATCAAACTTAATTTAAAGTCTAAATATACAGTGTTTGCAATCTACGTTCAGAATTTTTAAATAAAAATTCGTATTATAGAAATGTAGAAATTTATAATGTTTTTTCGTACCACCCAATGCGATGGATCGGGTTCAAGGTCACATTTCTGGCCACTGTCTTCAAGAGTTATAGTTACGGCCCAACTTTATATCCATTTCGCTTAATGACAGATAAATGATGTAATTTATGTTCCCTTAAGATAATGATTCTAGATTTGAACCAGACAAATATACTGTGTGTGTATATATATATATATATATATATATATATATATATATATATATATATATATATATATACAAAACGGCATATAAGAATCATGGATAAAAAATAAGCCGCTTTGAGAATTATTTTCATTATTCCCGATCCAGATGTTACAATTTCAGTGTTATTTTGAGCCGTTTATTAGAATCACCTGACTATGAATATAAGAATCATATACGAGTGAATGTATTTTGCATATGAGTAGAGCCCGGATGTTTAGGCACTAAAAACCCTTAAAAAAAGCAGGCAAATAGGCAAAATAAACATTCAAAATAGGCAATAAAAACTCCCTAAAGAGGCATTTATAAATTTGTTTACACAAAACGTTTAATCTAGAATAACACCTTTATATACGCATAACACATATTACAACGCCCTAAGTGAACAAAACAGTAGGTAATGCAAATATTTGTTACGCATAATAACAATTATTTAATTTCCAAAAATAAAGTTTAATATAGAATAATACCATTATACACGTATAAATAATACATATTACATCGCCATTATAGTGTACAAAACGGTAGGTGTTCAAAATGTTCATTACACAATAATGACAAGAATTTAAATTTAGAAAAATGTTTAATATACAATAATACTATCATGCATTTGGTGCCACTAGCTTAAAAAATGATATACTAAAAAATGTTTTGAGATCAGAATATACGTAAGACTTGTTCAAAGCTATTTTTTTTTTTTTTTATAAGACCTCCATCCATTTTATTGTAAATTGGGACACATTTAAAAAAAATGGAGCTGTTATGCGAAAAGCATGCTGTCCATTTTGACAAATTAAATTATTAAAACATTGTAATAAGTATTCCTTTCACACAACAGGTCATTAGCCCCATCCCCGCTAATGACTGTGGTCCACAATCATCCGTGTTGGGGGGATATTTTATTAAAAAAATAATTTGTGTATTGTACAAAAACAAAACATTGGAATTTCTCCATTGACAATTTACATGATATATACGAGAGCCACTCATTATATTTTGCCCCACCTTTTTTTTTTCTTTTCCAGTTTCCTTGTAAGTTCCAGAAATTTTGTACACAAGTAGTTACATACCTTTTTTACAAGTTTTTATTTTTCCACATAGTCTCCATCCTTTTCTACGGCTTTCCTCCACTTCGAAACAAGGGCCTTTATTCCTTGTTGGTAAAAATCCGCTGGGTTCCGCTGGAGCCACCTCTTAACCTCCTCAACAACCTCATCGTCACTCTGAAACTTTCTTCCACGAATAGCATCCTTCATTGGACCAAACAAATGGAAGTCTGAAGGTGCCAGATTCGGGCTGTATGGAGAGTGGGGGCAACACAGTCAAGCGCATTTTTGTGAAGGCCTCTCTTGTTTGCAAACTGTTGTGTGGTCTTGCGTTATTGTGCAAAAGAAGGACGTCTTCCAGTTTTCTCTCCGTTTGAACTCGCTTTATACGTCTCTCGAGTCTCTGTAGGGTAGCAATATATACGTACCTCTGAGTTGATTGTTTGTCCTTTCTTCATAATGTCCACCAGAATTACCCCTTTCATGTCCCAGAAGATGATGGCCATAACCTTTCGTGCAGAGGGAGCCATTTTGAACTTTTTCTTGCGTAGGGAGTCTTCGTGATGCCACTCCATGAATTGGCGTTTTGTTTCAGGTTCAAAGTGGTGTACCCAAGTCTCATCCCCAGTCACAATTCGTGAAAGGAAGTCATCCCCTTCTGACTCGTATCGAACCAACGACTCAGGAGCAATTTCGTTTCTTTGGGCTTTGTGATCTTCAGTCAGTTTGCGAGGAACAAACCGTGAACACACTTTTGAGTATCCCAGTTGCTGAATTATCGTATTCACACTTCCTTCACTAATTCCTAGCTCCAGTCATAGCTCCTCGTATGTGACGCGCCGATTTGATCGAATGATGCTGTTAGCACGTTGCACAGTGTGAGACGTCATATCCGATGCCGGGCGACCGCTGGGTGGCTCATCATCGAGGCTGGCTCTCCCTCTCTCCGATGATCTCACACGTTTAGACCAGCGTCCAACTGTGCTTCGATCAACAACAGCATCTCCGTAAACGTTTTGTAGACGTTTGTGAATATTTCCAACTGTTTCCTTCACTGCGGTTAAGAACTCGATAACAGCTCTCTGTTTACGACGTACATCACTGTCAGACGCCATTTTCGAAACTGCGTTAACCATCGGTTCATACAATCAGGGGAGGTTCAAACTGAAAAAATCTGGTTATGTGAAGCGCAGCAAGTGCAAACTTACGGCCCAAAAGACATTTCAGGCCCATGGCCTATTTTTTAGCTAAGAAAAAAGGGTGGGGCAAAATATATTGAGTGCCCCTAGTATTATTAGATAAATGCCAGATAACCATTGTTGCTTGGTTCGCATGATGGCAGACTTCTTCGTTGGTGACAAGAAGACCTTCCGGTGATCTTCAACGACTTTTAGAAGGAACTGCTTCTGTTCTTCGCAGCGTGTGAGAGATGCATTGAACTCCTGGATGAGTGCAACACCGCGTTCTGCAAGGTCGTTGATCATTTTCACCGACCGGACAGCAGTATGGCTCTTCCTGTATGATTCATGGTCTGGCCAAAGTGTTGGATCCTCCTCCAAGAAATCTTGAGGCAGTTCAAGTATTTCAAAAAACTTCAGAGTTGACATGGTGCCAAAATCGTGTAATTCTTTCCCACATGCCTGGCCAACTGGAGAGATCCGTTTGCGGGGCTCCTCAGACCCGATTTTGTTTTTCAGGGCATTTACCATCTGCCTCTTCTCCTCTGCTGCAACACTGTCATCGAAGAAACCGGAGTCTACCAATGTTTCTGATAGATACCAAAGATGGCGGCTGAATGCTGTGCTGACAACCTTAGATATATCTTTATCGGCATAGTTAGCTAGTGCACGGAGGTTCAGATCGTTTCTCGGAGCTTCGACTGAAGACGGACTGTGAAACCAGTATTTGACATAGATGGCCGTGACAAAGAGGCTTACTTCCTGGAGGTGGCTCCACACCATATCACTGCGCGATGACCTTCTTGATGATCCCTGTTGCTGCTGGAGGGGAAACTCCTTGCGGAAGAGTCACATTTTGATGGCGTAGATAGCTCGAGCCATCTAACGAGCTCGATGTATTGCTCCTGGATATCGGAAATGGATCCCGCGTGGAGGGACCTCTCCAGGGAAGATAATCGTCAGCTGAAGGAGCTCACGGTAGTCATCCCGTAGCTGAAATTTGGACAGCTGGTCAACAGCAAATGCAATGACCTCAGTCTTATATCCATTTATCACAGGGATTAGGTCTTCTTCATCCACTGCCGAGGAGTATGCTGTCTTATCGAGATAAGGCCAGTAGTCCCGGAACTGACCGAAGAGCTGAATATTTGGAGATTTGGAGCTGGAGACATCATGAAGGCTGAAGACCCTCTCTAGGAGTATCTCCGAGATGTGATGTCGACACGCCAAGTTCAATAAATTCCTCCCAAGCTCAGTTTCCAAACGAACACAGACCCTTTGAACCAGTGTTGGACGCGGTGGTGTCAAAGCAGAGCCCCTTCACTCGTTTCCTCAGTCCCCACTCATTTATCGTCTCCACGATGGCACTCCCAATTACTTCCGACTTTCCCGATTGAAGTCTTGCAACTGCCAACAACTTCACCACGTCTTGTCCATATACAAGAATCGGGAGACGTCCACTTTGTCCCGACCAGGACAAGAGTAATCCTCTATGATTTTGCCGTCCCAATGCAAGATCAGAGGAACTACTGGGGCGAAGCTTTCCTTTATCTATGAGCAAACTTCTTCCGATGTTCCATCCGCTCCTTGCGGATAGTGCTTCGGCTGATCATCAGGTCTTCTACTTCGTGACCGAATTGGCTCGTGGACGCTAACGCTGAAAATATATGCGCTGCTTGCCGGTCAGCCACATCAGTCCGATCTAGTGCAGCTGCCACTTCAGGTGTCACCACATTACAGTTCCACGAAGTCGAGCTCGTCTAGGAGCACGCGTTTCTGATGGTGCAAGCTCTTCCTCCACTTCTGACGAGTTGCTCGACGAAAACTCAAGAACAGCGACGTCGGTTGCAGCAGTACTTGATGAAGCCGCTTTGCCAGCCCGCTTTGAAGCTTCCGCTCTCCTTCTTGTAACACGTTCTTCTTGCAGAGTGAGTTTTCTGTCGACTCCAGCCATCATGCCCCTCTGTCCTGTCTCCCGTTGAGCTTCCAGTAATTGTCTGTCCTTTTCAATTTTCCCATTTCAGATAGAATTTGGAGGATAAAAACACTTTGTTAATATTTTTTTAAATATGTTTATGGTTATGTTATATTTTGGATCTGAAAATAATTGGGGCGTGGCTTAATAGTACAGCTAGTATAAAATGACAGTGAAATACAATAATTGTCTACTGGAGACGACAAAAGCGTTAAGTATGGACGTGAAAAGGAATACACTCTCCATAAAAAAAATCATTCAAAGACAAGTTGCCGAAGAATTTGCCGTTTGGCGATCGATTCTATCAAAACTGCTGAAGAATCGCGAGGAATTAAAACCTAAAAACAGCGACAAATGGAAATCTTTCGAGGAAAAGAAAACAATATGGAAATCACTAAGAACTCGAAAAGTCTCTTATGAAGTTGTTTGGCGAGGATCGCTTCAGAAACTTACTTTTAAGTAGTTCCATAATAAAAGAAAAACCAAAGTTTGGCATCGAGTATGGGGTATGAAACATTTATAGCTAATGACGGATGGTTTAGTCGTTGGAAAGAATGAAACACTATTGCTTAAAAAAAAGAATTCAAAATACAGGGTGTCCGAAAAGTCTGGAATCATATGAGAAACACTTTATTTACACTGGCTTCAAAACATCATGGATAGTACTTTTCGGTACTCCAATTTCCAAGCTTGTACGCCTCAATGACTTTTTAGGACTAGCATAAATTTTCGCCATTACGGTCTCACGGACTTCTTCCGAGGTTCTGGGACGACCTGAACGTGGTTTGTCTGCTACAGAGCCAGATTCTTTAAACTTTTTCAATAATTTTCCAACCGTGCGATATGTTACTGGATTTTTTTCAGGATGACGACCGTTAAATTCATCTGCCACACTTCTATGGGACTAGCCATTACGTCCACAAAGAAGAATAATCTCTATACGCTCTTGTAAACTTAACGCCATCATTCAGGGATACCCTGAAACAAAAAAAAAATTATAACCCATTTCTCTTATGGTTCCAGACTTTTCGGACACCCTGTATATTTGGGAATATTGATGTTAATATTATCAAGGGAAGAGAATAGCTGATCCCACATTTAAAACTTTAAATATCGTTATTTGGTACGTATTGAAGCACTTACACAAAAGTTTGGCCATCCAAGTCAAACCTATTTTGGGTTACTAGTAGTATGGGTGCGAAAATTGTCTCGTGGGGGAATGAGGGAGTAGTGGTAGTGGAGGAGGGGTGAGAGGAAACAGGGGAAAGAGGGAAGTACCAGTGTCAGTGCCAAGGGGTGCCACTTCCCAAAAGTAGAAAATGAATACAGAGTAACCTAAACTAATGTACATATGTAATGTACAGTGTGTATATATATATGTGCGACGTCATACTTTGAACTTTGGCGATTACCATTTAACTCTGTCTTAGGTATAACGGAAATATTACACCATCGAAAGTCGAGTCCGCGACCTCAATCTTTATAGAACAATAATTCGTTTTCGCATGATCTAACCTCACTTTCACGCGACCTTAATAATAAACTAACCTAACTTAACTTATCTCTCATACAACTGTGTAGTCCCAAGAATAATCTAACTTACCATGCTGTCACACATCAACCTCTCCTGATATATATATATATATATATATATATATATATATATATATATATATGGCTTAGTGGTTTCTACCCGCATTCCCACTCCCTAAATGCATTTTGTGGGGGGAGCTTAACCCACTCGGCATCGTCCGTTTTATCTCTCTGGTTACAGCTGTGTAAATACAGTATACTCCATACCTTGATAAATGGTCAATACACAAAATAAATCATTGAAATATAATGCAATAGTCTCTCTCCCGTTAAAATGTTTCAATCATCAATATAGATATATATATTTTTATCTCTTTTATTTTTTCTTTAGCTTTTTTCTTATTTTCGGGCGACAGCGCTCAGAAAACAATTTTGTTGGCCAACAACGTTATTAAGATGCATGCATGAAAATGAGTGAGGAATAAATGGAAACACATCTGCAAACATTACATCTGCAAACTTACAAATAATTATGGAAATAGTTAATACATACAATTCTATTTAGAAATAATAATATATCACATATACATACAATATTTATTAACATGGCAAGAGATTACGTTTTATTAGTATAGTAAACTCACAAATAATGGAGGAAATAGTTACATCCTCATTGATTTGTATAATACAAGCAATTCATTTTAGAAATAAAGACCCGTTTAATGTATGAGGCTTTCTATACTCAATATATAGAGCTTTATGACCATTTAGGATTATTTTTGTTCCTACTTTGCACTTAGATGTAACATTTTCATAATTCTTAATCTTTGAACATATAGTTTCAAAAGCATGCTCGAATACACGGTGGGATATTGTAATATTATCATGAAAAGTTATTGTACAGGTGTTTCAGGTCGACCCTAGAAATATGGAAATTGGCAGAATTACTATGACAAACTTTAAATATCAAATACCAAATACAAACTACAAATTCCGCCAATTTCGCCAATTTCAATATTTCTAGGGTCGACCTGAAACACCCTGTCTATACAACACGCTCTAAGTGAGCGCTTATTCTCTTTTCACCTGTTTTTTTCAATTGAAAACTGTTCACAGTTCATATCAATGTGCAATAAAATCCTCTAAATCATGACGACAGTTAGAGCATATATAAAGAAAGAGTTCCTGTGGCTGAACGGTCAAGACGAGGGAGTCTCGACTAGCGTCCCAAATCCAGTGGTACTTTTGGGGGGAAGTATCTTCTAAATATCCTCTAAACACCAAGCCGTTCTCACCTTTCATCTCTACGCTTCATAAAATCACCAACTAAAACGCTATACGCCTGCTCGAGTAGGTGCGAATATAACGCATCTCATCAACGTGCGCATTTAAAAAAGATTTCAGGTTGAGGAAGGCGGCTATTTCAAATAGTCTATCGAGGATGAAACGGTAACGCGTAGGTACTAGTCGTTATTAACATTGCTTGTACTGAAGGTTTTTAGATTATTTTTTTCACATCAACCTTGTTTCAATGAAGGTTGATCCATATCGCGACTCACAGTTGACATGCAAATAATACAGTATGAGGGAGTATCAGTAATCATCACTCTTGTTGTACGCGCGGTAGCTGGTATTTTATAATTCTCCTCCGCCCACTTCTCAACCAACATAAAGATTTTGAAAAGAAGCTTGAAAAGACAATTTTGTCGTACGAGAAATGAGATCACTGATGACGCTAAAAAAGTTGTGAAAAAGGAGAGCCGGTGAAAAACGGCAAAGTGAAACGTCCAGTGAAGAAGAAGAAGAAGAAGAAGAAGAAGAAGAAGAAGAAGAAAATGCAAACGTCATCTCGAGGCGTAAAACGAAAAAGAAAGACTTTCAAAAACCCAGAAAGATGTTCTAAATATATAAAGCCTACGGTTGACTTCTTTAACTGATATAAACGCCAATCTTGAACAGCTATTTCTCATAGGTAATTGTGGTTTTACTTATGAACGGCTTCATAGGTAGAATTTCCAAACAGTGCAACATAACACAGCTTTTCCACTCTCACAGCGACGAGTGCTTTAAATCGAAACTTTCCATTTTTAGCGTTTCACCTACTCAGACATCTATAGAGGAATCCGAATACGTCACGATTAATCTCCTCAATACTGTTGGATAGTGGACCACTCCTATAGAGTTCGTTATATCTAGCGCAGTCTCATTCTTTTACGATCCCAGCAATATATATCTGTATACAAAAGTGTAAATACCGCACTCTCATGGTGCAGATTGTAAGAACGATTACCCACTCTACCATGAAACTAATTTTTTTTATACAGTGACCAATCAATGCGATGTATATTTAAATCAAGTGAATGTCTCCGCAGGTTTAAAACTTTACCATTATCGTACATACTAGAGAAAGTTCTAACTTCTTCAGAAGATGCCAAAGAAACCCATTTGTGTGCCTCAAGGTATTATACCCCCGAAGCAGAAAAGATGTAAAAAGAGAGATTTAATAATATATATATATATATATATATATATATATATATATATATATTATTGTTATGTGCACCTACGCAGCGACTACTCATTTCAAAAGATACTTTTGGTGAACGCTGTTGAGATGAATATTAAAATCACCCGTAGTGCCCCGGAGATATATTTAAACTTCCATGCGGACAGTGAAAAGGCCTCTAAACGTAGCAAAAAGGGTAGAATTCAATAACAATATAATAGAAGGCATACATTTAATGAATACTTAAGCACATGATTCTACATGAGCACCATCAGTATCTCTACAGAGTTCGAATCTGTCAGCAGCATTGCGGAACACATTTTGGAGCATGACAGGGGTTATTTTTATAACTGCTGTTACGATACGAGCACCTAAGTCTTGCAGATCTGTAACCTTCGTTTGATAGACGTTTGATTTGATAAAGCCTCATGCAAAGAAATTCAAGGGCGTTAGGTCAGGAGTTCGAGCCGCACGGAGCCTGTTGCCTCCACGTCCGATCCACCGATTTGGAAATCATTCATTTAGGTACTTTCGAACAATGTTTGCGTAATGACAAGGTGCCCCCATCTTGTTGAAAGACGACAGTGTTTAAAATGCTATCTGAATGAAGCTGGTACATTTTCGTGCTTGTATCGTAACAGCAGTTACAAAAATAACCCCTGTCATGCTCCAAAATGTGTTCCGCAATGCTGCTGACAGATTTGAACTCTGTAGAGATACTGGTGATGCTCATGTAGAATCATATGCTTAAGTATTCATTAAATGTATGCCTTCTATTATACTGTTATTGAATTTTACCTTTTTTGCTACGTTTTCACGGAAATAGATAGGGACTTTATAAACACCCTATACTATAAAAAGGGAGCCCTGTCCGTCCGTCCCTCTGTATTCCGGATTGATTGAAAGGTAGTGACATTATATACACATCATAAAATGGGCGGAGCTCGAGCGCATGCTTTTCACTCTAGATGCATTTACGATTCAGCAAACAAAAGTACAATTTTTTTTTATTAGACAAAAATTAGAACTTTAAAAAATCTCTCTCTCTCTCTCTCTCCTCTCTCTCTCTCTCTCTATATATATATATATATATATATATATATATATATATTCTGTCTGTCTGTCTTTCTGTCTGTCCCACCCTAAAACACAGAAACGGCTTCTCGGAAGAAAAAATTAGGTGCTACTATAGCGTGCGGTCTACAAAGATATTTACACTATAACGTGCAGTCTACAACATATTTACAAATTCAGTTACATTAAAACAAAAAATTTAAAGGACAAATAAAACAAACAATTCATTCTATGGGATATAATGCCCGGTTAGGTTAATTGAATGCCTGGTTAGGTCAACTGTATGCCCTTGACGATTGGTTAGGTTAAGTTGTGATATTTTCGTTAAAAATAAAGAAAATATGACAACTTAACCTAACCAATTGTCAAAGGCATAGTTAACCTAACCGAGCATTCAATTAACCTAACCGGGCATCATATCCCATAGAATGAATTGTTTGTTTTATTTGTCCTTTAAATTTTTTTTAATGTATTTGAACTAATATTTGTCTTCATGATTCCCCCTTTTATAGTTCGCCTTAACCTCACATTCGTCCCCAAAATAAAGTCAAGTCATTTCAGGTCAGGTCAAGTCAGCACAAATTCAAGTCAGGTCAGGTCAGGTCAGCACAAATTCAAATCAGGTCAGGTCACTTCAGCGCAAATTCTTTTGTAGACTAAAGATATCTTTGTAGACCGCACGCTATAGTAGCACCAAAAATTATTAGGTGAAAGTAGCTTAAAATTAATCGAAAAATACGGGAAATTTATTGAATGCCTAGTTAATTGAAAGCCAGGTTAGGTTAATTGAATGCCAGGTTAGGTCAACTGTGCGCCCTTGACGATTGGATAGGTTAAGTCGTGATTAACCTAACAAGGCATTCAGTTGACCTAACCGGGCGTTCAATTAACCGAACCGGATATTCAGTTGACCTAACCGGGCATTAAATTAACCTAACCAGGTATCCAGTTAACCTAACCAGTTGGTTAATTTTAATGTTAAAAAAATATATATTATATATATTATATTATTTATATATATATATATATATTATTTTTTACTGTACAGTAACTATGTATTACGGGAAGGGTAATAACAGCCTTCCGCAGGAACTACCAAAAATATCCCACCCGTTGGCTGGGATATTTTTGTTACCCGCACGAAGGGCGGGTTCTCTGCTGGTACCCTATAAAACGCGCCCAACTGAAAATATTTAGTGACGTCTGCTTTATGCTCGAAACATCTTGACAACGTTGTGTTGGGAAATTTACTACAGAGAATACTTGTGGCAATGGTTAACCATGACATTGTTTCAAGCAAATACAAAAATCTGAAGATTTTTATATTTAATGAATTACATTTTATTATTTAATGAATTATATTTTAATGAATTAAAATTTGAATATTTTAACTTGAAGAGTATATCATTAATGCTGAATTGGACGTCCAGAAATACAATACAGTACTCTACTGACGAAGAAATTTCACTGTGTTCGGGAATCTTCCAGAACTTTTTTTTTTAGTAAAAACAGAAGTAACTAGGTTGGAATAGGTATATTAATGGACGATTATATAAAGAGGACTAATGTCTACGCCTTCGACATTTTGACTGATCACTGCTCGGATGCTTGCACACATTTAAATCCTCTAAAACAGGGACATTTGTTATTAAAATTAGAATTTAACAAGCTTTTAACAAAGCCTATTAGTGTACTACTCTATCTAGAATCTGAAGGCCTGGTTGAAAATGACAGACTTAGATTGGTGACAACGGATTTTGAATGGACGAGCTTACAATTCAGAGGGTTATGAAGAAAGATTACTTTACGCGAAAAATTTTCATAGGTACATACGCAAGAGATGAAGTGTTAGATTTGAAAAAAATGATACTCTCGAATTTATACTTAACACCGATACCTCGACAGGATCGGGAATACAATGGGTAGGTGTATATTACAGAAGGTAACAGCAAACATACGGTTACCATGATTCATTTGGTATGTGGCCGTTTCAATGACCCAAGTATCGTGAAATTCCTAAAACGATTGCATATACCCAGTATTATATCGATTTCTTATAGGCATCAGAGCGTTTACAGTAATATATGTGGTCAATACTGTTTGATGTTTTTGCTGTACATGTCAAGGGTTATTCTTATGTTGACTTTTTGGAAATTTTTAGCAAATGCAATTCCCGCTTAAAATGATGAATGTCTATGTAAGTAAATTTTTTAAGTAAATGTACTTCAAAGCTTTTGCATTTTAACTTTTTTATTTTCCTCGAATTCTTTGATGTTTTACATTATATGTTAGAGTTAGACTAATATTTTTATTCAAAATTTTCCAAAAAACGCTAAACCTTTCATAACTATTCTATGCATAGTACAAAAATTAAGGACGAATATAACTAAAATATTTCTCTGTACGAATACTTATGAGCACCACTGTGTATATATATATATATATATATATATATATATATATATATATAATATAATAAAAAAGAAAAATAATGATAATGCCAAAACTAAGACTTGGTAAATAATAAGAAAGAAAGCAGAAGCGTAGAAAATATCGTATGCAAATACTACGCGAAAGGAAACTGCAGATATCGGGATGGGCAATGCATATATGCACATCCCACATAATGCAAAATGCATTACACAAGTGGATATTGCAAGTTTGAACAAAATGCATGTTCCACCATCTTACGGTCTGCAACACTTATGAAAGATATGGGAGTTGCAAATACGAAAAAAAATGCCGATACCACCACCCTCAAAGGAACGCACAGAGGGAACAGAAAAAACGAACATCAAAGAAGAGTGGAAATTTTTTAGACGCAGTCAACACATTTCAGCTGCTAAATACTCTCCAGCAATTACAAAACCAGCTGACAAATATAAATATAGAAATCCGAGAGCCGGACAGAAGGTACGAACAAAGACACTTCATGCGTTATCGGGACAACAGGTACCGACAAAGATAAAAAGAGGTAAATTCTCGGAGGACCACAAGGCAACGAAACCGGCACCCCCATCGAAAAACAAAGCGGAACCACCTGTATGCGAAAAAGAAAGAGAAAAAATAAAAATAATCCTAGCCAACATACAGGGCCTTAAATCAAACCAGTCCACGGACAAAGTTGCATACCTGAAAGGACTCATGCAAGAAGCCGGAGCAGACTTTGCATGCCTCACGGAAACTCATCTAAAGGACTGCCAGGCGAACTGTGAAAATTGTGAGTCCTGTATTGACAAAAAAGAAATACAATTTGACAACTATAACATCCTCCGAGCCGACAGAACAGTGAGACGTAAAGGAGGATGTGCTATTTACACACGCGAAAGGCACATAGCAGAAATGTTATAAGTACCTCAAACAACTACGTAGAATGTGTAGCAGCAAAAATTGAAAAATTAAATATGGTACTAATTGTAATGTACAGACCCCCAAACACGCCAACCTCAAAATTTTCAGATTCCATTACAGAGGTAAGAAACTTAGTAAAAGATCTACATTCTCCAACCCCAAATATTTTTCTCTGTGGTGATTTTAATTTCCCATTCATGAAATATAAAAGGATAGGAAAAAATATATGTATCCACCAGGACAAGGGGGGCACACGAGAAGACCAGGAGCAGGTAAAAATGCTACTAGCTTTAGCTGATGAATTTATGTTAACGCAAGAAATAACAGAAAACACAAGAAAAACAACTGCCTAGATTTGGTATTCACAAACAACAGTAATCTAATTGATAATGTAGAAATCTCCCCAACTATGATATCAGACCACAATATCATTGAAATAACAACTAATATAAAGGCAACAGGAAAGGAAAGAACACGCACAACAGAACGAAGCAAATTCGAAATTTTTAATTTTCACTCCAAAGCTATAAACTGGGAAGATGTGACATCCAGCATGGAAGTAATAGATTGGAAAACCATTTTCGAGGCCAAGACAACGGAAGAGATGCTAATGACGTTAGAGGAGAAGACGTTAGAAATTGTGGAAAAACATGTCCCAAAGATACAACAAAGAGGAAAGAGAAGCAGGTTCGAAAACAAAAGAGGGTATTGTTCCGAAAGAGAAAAAGAGTGACTGCAAAATTAAGTAATTGTAAAGATAACAACATCAGAAAAATATTAAATGATAAACTACAAAGTATCGATGTCGTCGTACAGGAACAAATCGAGAAGCATACAGAAAAAGAAGAAGATGACGCTACAGAAGCGATAAAGGTTAACTCAAAGTACTTCTATAATTTCGCAAAAAGAAAGTCGAAAAACCAAGCGACTATCGGACCTTTAAAAAATGAGAACAGTGATTTATCTGATGATCTAACAGAAGTATCTGAAATATTAAAAGCTCAGTATGAATCATCTTTCAGTATCCCAAAAACTGACAAATTGATTTGCGATAGAAACGCGTTCTTTGAAGAAGAACCACAAGGGGAAAGTATAACGGATTTCGACTTTACGACGGATGATATTACACAAGCCATAGGGAAACTAAAAACACACTCAGCGGCAGGACCGGATAAATGGAATGCCACACTGATCAAAAACTGCAAGAATGCAATCGCTGAGCCCCTATACTGGATATGGAGACGATCATTAGACACGGGAGAAATACCGGGCATCCTGAAGAGCGCGAACATAGTCCCAATATATAAAGGAGGAGATCGATCCCAGGCCAAAAACTATAGCCAGTGTCGCTTACATCTCATCTCACTAAAATATTTGAAAGAATAGTTAGACAGAAAATCTATGACTTTTTGGAAACTCAGAAAAAATTCAATGATAACCAACATGGGTTTCGATCAGCCAGATCATGCCTATCACAACTAATGGAACACTACAACAACATTATTGATTCACTTGAAAGTAATGAAAATTATGATGTACTATACACAGACTTTGCTAAAGCGTTCGACAAGTGTGACCACGGAATCATAATACATAAACTGAAATATATGGGAATAACAGGAAAAGTAGGGAAATGGATATATAATTTCCTTAGTGAGCGGAGGCAAGTCGTTACAGTACAAGGAGTATCTTCATCAGAATCAGAGGTCCTCAGCTCAGTACCACAAGGAACAGTATTAGCTCCACTACTCTTCATAATCATGCTAACTGACATAGATGAGGACGTTACCAGAGACAGCACAGTAACATCCTTTGCGGATGACACAAAGATCAGTAGAAAAATAAGAAACCCAGAAGACATAGGATCTCTACAAACCGACATAAACCAAATCTACATGTGGATTGAAGACAACAATATGAAGTTTAACACCGAGAAATTTCAGCTATTACGGTACTGAAAAAGAGAAGACCTAAAGTCCATGGAATATTATACCCCAAATGGACAGGAAATTCAGATAAATTCCAGAGCAAAAGATTTAGGGGTTGTAATGACAGATGATGCGAAATTTGAAACACAAAATAAGATAGCAGTAAACAGAGCAAAGAGAATAACGGGTCAGATATTGAGAACCTTTAAACGAAGGGATAGGAATGTAATGATTCCTCTACTGAAAACCCTGATCATACCCAAATTAGAATACTGCTCGGTCCTAACTTCCCGATATAAAAAGAAGACATTAGACATTCCTTAGGGGATCCAAAGAAGCTTCACAGCCAAGATCAATGGGTGCAAAGAACTAAATTACTGGGAAAGGTTACGAGAACTAGACCTATATTCAATGGAAAGGAGAAGAGAGAGATACACCATTATTTACACTTGGAAAATAATGGAGAAACTAGTCCCTAATCTTACTCTGAATCCCATAACTCCCCAAACAACGATGGAAAGTAGAAGCGGTGGACTGTGTCGTATTCCCAAATTGAAGGCGAGACAGGGAACATCCTTAACCCTGAAAGAAAATAGTTTTGTAGTGAGAGGACCAAAACTGTTTAATCAGTTGCCCAAAGACCTAAGAAACACGAAGGGAGTTGCAGTGGAAATCTTCAAAAGAAGACTAGACGCCTGGCTCAGAACAATCCCCGATGAGCCGGGCGTACCTGGCTATGTGAGATGGAGAGCGCAAGAATCCAACTCACTACTTCACCAGGCCAACTCGAGAGGAGGGGCGACAAGCTTGACCTTCGCGAAATGAGAAATCATCGCGCGGAACCTTTGTAAGGTTGTAAAGTAAGGTTATATATATATGATGTAAAATAACGCACTGTCGTGACGAAGTATGAAGAAGGAAACCACTCCTCAGGACGCTGTAAATTTTTATTTCTTAACACCAATACAGTTTCGGCTCCTCGCGAGCGCTTGTCTATTGACAAGTGCGGACCTTTTCCAGTTTGTGTACCGTTTTTCATATAATTTATTTTTGATTGGTCATACAACCGCCGTCGATTATAACAACTTTTTAAGAGAGGTAAGTTCTTGATAACCTAACCTAACGTAACTTAACCTAACCTTCTGTTTTACTCTATGCTGTGCCTAACAGAAGCAAAGAAACACTAGAAAGTTGCATAAAAGCCAACATTCTGCCTGGATCTGAGAAAACAATACATAAACTGGAAAACGTCCACAAGTGCTCGCGAGGAACCGAAACTGTATTGGTGTTAAGAAACAAAAATTTACAGCTTCCTGAAGAGTGGTTTCCTTTTTCATATATATATATATATATATATATATATATATATATATATATATATATATATATATTATACACAGTACTGTGCAAAAGTCAGAGACCACTGTCGATCTGATAACTATTACATAATCTGTTGTATGAAAATTGGTTTTGATACTAAAATACATATTAACTAGAACCTCTGGTTCATATTAACGTATAACTAAGTTATTACTTAGGTGTATAAAGTTGTATAAGCTGGATGACACTCTAGTCTGCATAAACTGGACTTGAGGGTTGATTCATTATATTACTTATAACGCATGTGTTTAAAGATCTAGCGAACTATTACTGCAGTAAATGCTCCTAAGCTATTGTTATATCAATATTTACAATTAAAAGTATTGACATATTCACTTAAATTCTGCAAAACAGATTTATCCAAAACGTTTCTCATTATAATCCTAATTCATGCTGTTTTTTTTCTTTCACAGGCTTAAGAAATGACAAAAAGTGCAATTTTTGATGAGATTGGACATAAAATAATACATTTGCATGGTGAGGGACTGAGTCAAAGAAAAATAAGTGAATCTACAGGCGTTTCCAAAATGGTGTACAAAAATCTTGGCTCGTCACAGCTCAAATGGAACCCCAGCTGATCGCCTAGATCAGGGAGGCCCTCTAAGCTTTCTCCATCTAATCTACAATATCTAAAGATTACTTCCCTTCGAGACAGACGCAAATCCAGCACTTCACTTGCAGCATATCTCGAAAAAACAATAGGTGTCTCAGTTGATCCCTTTACTGGATGAAGGAAACTTAACTCAGTAGGCCTTAAAAGACGTGTTGCAGCAAAGAAGCCACTTTTAAGGAATGGAAATAAAGAGAAGAGAAGAAAATGTGCTTTGGAACACAAGTATTGGACATCTGAGACCTACTGAATTAAGCTTCCTTCGTACAGTAGAAGGATCAACTGAGACACCTGTTGTTTTTTCGAGATCCGCTGCAAGTGAAGTGCTGGATTTGTGTCTGTCTCGAAGGGAAGTAATCTTTAGATATTGTAGATCAGATGGAGAAAGCTTAGAGGGCCTCCCTGATCTAGGACGATCAGCTGGGGTCCCATTTGATCTGTGACGAGCCAAGATTTTTTGTACACCAGTTTTGGAAACGCCTGTAGATTCACTTATTTTCTTTGACTCAGTCCCTCACTATGCAAATGTATTATTTTATATCCAATCTCATCAGAAATTGTACTTTTTGTCATTTCTTAAGCCTGTGAAAGACAAAAACAGCATGAATTAGGATTATAATGAGAAACGTTTTGGATAAATTTGTTTTGCAGAATTTAAGTGAATATGTCAATACTTTTAATTGTAAATATTGATATAACAATAGCTTAGGAGCATTTACTGCAGATCCATCAGTAATAGTTCGCTAGATCTTTAAACACATGCGTTATAAGTAATATAATGAATCAACCCTCAAGTTCAATTTATGCAGACTAGTGTACAACTTTATACACTTAAGTAATAACTTAGTTATACGTTTATACGAACCAGAGGTTCTAGTTAATATGTATTTTAGTATCAAAACCCATTTTCATACAACAGATTATCTAATAGTTATCAGATCGACAGTGGTCTGACTTTTGCACAGTACTGTGTATATATATATATATATATACATATACACACACACACACACACACACACACACACACTATCTTTTCATTTGTTAAGTTTTTCCAAACAAACGATAAATTTTTCATAACTATCCTATGCATGGTACAAACGATAAGGACGAATACAACTGATATATTTCTCTGTACGAATATTTGTGAGCGTCACTGTATACATACAAATTTACTCAGGCATAAATGTGTGACATAATCTCAGAGAATTGTTTGAGCTAATTCTGAATATAAACATTCTTTGTGAGTCTAAAAACCAAGTTTCAACAGATGAGTACATAAAAGGTTATTAAATCTGGTAATTGCGAGGGTTTTCAGATTTTAGATTATATATATATATATATATATATATACTGGACTTGTCACAGCTGCAGCAATATGAACATATTCTCTCTCTCTCTCTCTCTCTCTCTCTCTCTCTCTCTCTCTCTCTCTCTCTGTCTCTCTCTCTCGCAGAAGCGTTTGGCTCATTCAACGGCAGGTATTTTTTTCTGTGCATAGCATGTGAGTTATGGTTTCCTTATCAAGGTAGCCGACTATGATTTATAGAAGGTGGACGGTAACAATTACCTCCTACAACAAATGCCACAAGTGAGAGAAACGCTGCAGAAGGGTTTGGTGCACACTTTGAAAATGTTTTACCATTATTAAACTGGCGTTCCACTAAAGTTGATACGAGCAGTATGACTTCAGATATATATATATTATATATATATATATCAGGAGAGGATGATGTGCGAGTCCCTTGAGACTGCGCAGGTGTATGAAAGATAGGTTAGGTTAGATTGGTTTGGTGGTAGCGCGAAAAAATGAGGGTAGTAGGTTATTACAAAAAAAACGAATTATTGTACTATAAAGATTGAGGTCGGGGGTTCGACCCCGATGGTGTAATATCACTGTTATACCTAAAATAGAGTAGAATGGTGGTCGCTAAGATTCATAGTATGAAAGAAACGTTTGCAAAATAAAACTACAATAGTACTGTAATGTACAAAACTCTTTGCTAATCTTATTCTTACTAAATTGCGGCTTCCCCAGACAAAAACCCTTAAATATATTATATATAATATATATATATATATATAAATAAACTTTTACCATGCATACGAAAGGAAGTGTAATTTTAAAAAGTAAAAAGTAAAAAAAAATACAAGAATAAGATAAGTTTTAAACATTCACGATATAGAAAATGAATGTTAAAACCCATTTTTGTGTCAAGTGTCCAAAAGTTTTTTAACTTATGGCATTTTATGATGGTTTCGAACGACGGTTCAGGATAGATCCGCGGTCGACCCTTTGCAGCACCCCGCTTCATTTGCCTCATTTGATGGAGGATTAACGAAGGTTTAACTGAAGCTTGAATTTCGATCAAGAGTATCTCTCTCTCTCTCTCTCTCTCTCTCTCTCTCTCTTTATGGCGACTTAAATATAAACAAATATTTTAATTCTCTTTTTCAGTGTTATGACAACGGGCAATGGAAGTTTTTCAAACTGAAATTTTGTTTATTTTTTCCTAACAATATTTCGTCAACACATTTATTTTCGCAATGTAAATAAAACACACACACAGGTATATATATATATATATATATATATATATATATATAAGGGGTTCCAAAAAACCTTTCCCCCCCCCCCCATTTACAGCTTACATGTTTACTTATATGAAATAGTTTTTAGTGATTATAAAAATATATAAAATTCTTTATTTATTGCGGGTATTAAAATTACTCTAGCTGATAAAGTGATAATATAATGGCTTCTCAATTAATTGGTGATTCGGAGAGGCAACGTGTGATAGATCGCATACGAGCAATAACATTTTGGGAAGCTCGTGATGCTGGAGCCACCTATATGACACGTTCATGGGTTGCCAAAAATTGGCGAAGAAGTGAGGACTTCGTCAAAAGAAATTGGAATAAAACTTTGGATGAATGTGAAATGGATACAACCAAATCTGGGCGCCCAAATTTGCCACTCTCTCAGGAAACAAAGAACATCATTGAAAGCGGTACGCGTAAGCGGAAAAACAGCTGTGCTAAACTTTCTAGAGAGATCGAAGTGTTGAGAGGAAAGATCGTTAGTGGTGAGATCATTCGACTGTACCGTCATAGGCAGGGTTTAAAGCCTTGGCATGAACTTCCAAAGCCAAGAAAAACTCAACTTAACATCAATGACAGAATGTGGTTTGCCCATTATCTTGAAGACTGGGATGTGGATGATTTCATGCATTTAGCTGTCTCCGATGAATTTTTTGTTTACGTAACACGTCGGCCTAACTACCAAAATGATCGAGTGTGGCCACAACACCAGATGAAATCGATGACAATGAACATTATCGCGAATTATTAAAAAGTCCAGACTGTGTTGGTGTGTTTTGTTTTGTTCACTGCAAAGAAGCGCATGTGGGTGCTGAAGCCAAATGGTCAGAGTTGGGATGGACAGTATTTTCGTGATATTATTCTATCCCAGCATGTCATTCCTTTTCTAAGAAACCCAAACAATGTTATGGATGTCGATCAGGTCACACTTCTGCACGATAAGGCCCCCTGCTTTAAGGCATTAGCCACTCAACAGTTGTTGCGGAACCATGAGATCGATTTCTTTGGAAATGAAGAATGGCCAGGAAATTCTCCTGACCTGAACGTCTGTGAACACATTGGATCAGTTATAAAGGACAAGATTGAATGTCTCTTGTTTCAAGAACCTGCAGCAAATCGATTTTCGAAGGATACAATGACGCAATACATTGAAATTGTTTTAGCAAATTTGCGTAACGATCAAGATCTATTCACGTCACTTTTGGCAAGCTACCCAAAGCGAATTCAGGCTGTCTTGGAAGTCAATGGCGGGAACACCAAGTTTTAATTGTTTCTCATTAAATGCAGGATTAAATTCTCTTTTGTAAGGTATGTTTAGTTTTACTGTAACTCTAATGGTTTAGGTCATGGGCGAGGGGGTGCTAAGGTTTATTGGAGCCCCGTATATATATATAATATACGTGCATAAACGAACATAGAGGCCCCTTCCAGTCCCCCTCAACTGGGGAATGCGTTTGTGTTACTAAGACCTTCCCTGGTTCTCCCTTAAATTATATACTAAATTTGGTGCAGATTACGTTAGCCGTTTAAGCGTGTATAAACGAGCGGATAGAGATCATTATATATATATATATATATATATATATATATATATGGGCATAAATAACCAGGTTGGTCAAACTTTTGTGTAAATTTTCGTCCGTGACCACTTTTTACCAATTAGGTGGAAAGGGTTATATATTTGTTTTTATTTTCAAATATTTAATAACTTTTGATTGTATTAAAGTAGGAGACGGGGTTCCATAAGAAAGTTTCGAGAAAGTGTTTTTTAACTATAGATTATTTTTTCGAATTTCACCTGCGTTAAAATTTTAATTAAAAAAAATCGAAATCAAATAAGCCGTCTTTTATGCTTCTTCAGACTTTACGCACCCTCTGATTTGTTTCAGGTTAGGTTACGTTAGATTAGGTTAATCTGAGTTAACTCGAGTTAACTCTAACAAACCTAATCTAACCTCAAAAAGTAGATCATACAAGATATATATATATATATATATATATATATATATATATATATATATATATATATGATAATAAAAGGACGTGCGTGTGTGTGTGTTCCAGCCATAACTCCAAAATAGAAGCAGTTACAAACATGAAACTTCACACATACTGTATATTGAATAGGTCCCCAGGTTGCGCACCTGAGTGTTAATAAATTAAATAATTAAAATTACTGAGCCCGAAGGCCCCAGCACCGCGATTAAACTATAGAAAAGAACGCAGCCATGAAAATTTTGAGCTTCACATTGTGTCAAGATTTCTGAATCTTAAGATTTTCATGACTAATTATTTGGTCAATAAAACTATAGAAAAGAACGCAGTCATGAAAATCTTGAGCTTCACATATAATTAAATCTAGCGGAGCGACCCGGCGTTGCCGGGGTGGATGTTGAACGCTATATATATATATATATATATATATATATATAGGGCGTCCCAAAAAAATGTATACACACTTTAACAGCTGATAGCTCAATTGATATTTCTTTCTTTCCAAGTTAAACCCATTAGAATTAATAATGGCAGTCAGACTAAGCTTTGAACAAAGGAAATTCATTCTAAAATGCTACTGGAAGTGTGAAAACGCAGTTGAAGTGCAAAGACAGTTTAGGAGGGAGTTTCAAACAGATCCACCAACGCAACTTACCATCACTCGAATTAGAGATAAGTTTGAAGCCGATGGAACTGTTCAGAATGTCCACAAGAAGCGTTCCGGAAGACCACGGACATCGACAAGCCCCACAAAGCAAGAAAGAGTACTGGAAACGTATCACCAAAGTCCAAGAAAATCTGTGCGGCAAGCGAGTCGTGAGGTAGGAATTTCAGAATCGTCTGTCCAACGCATTTTGAAGCGCTGTCAATGGAAAAGTTACATTCCAAGATTAGTCCATGCTATTAATGAAGATGATCCGGACCGAAGAGTGGAGTATTGCGAGTGGTACTTGGCACGATGTGGATGTGGATTGGACGAAGGGGTTTCGTAGAATACCCTCCGCGTTCACCAGACCTCACACCACTAGACTTTTTTTTATGGGGATACTTAAAAGACAAAGTCTACGCTATAAAACCTACAACAGTCGTTGAATTGAGAGCAGCCATTGAACGAGAATGCACACAAATACCAAACGAAATGTTTCGTGATGTTTGCGATTCCATTGCTTCGCGTTATCAGCAGTGCCTGGACCAGAACGGACGTCAGTTTGAAAACAGGCGTTGACAAAACAATTAAATAATGTCTGTAGATTCTATTACATTTTGAAAATAAAATGTATTTTAATAAACACTGCCTTTATAATTATTTAAAGTGTGTATACATTTTTTTGGGACGCCCTGTATATATATATATATATATATATATATATATATATATATAATATATATATATATATATATATATATACACAGTATATGCCCGGTTAGGTTAATTGTACGCCCTTGACGATTGGTTAGGTTAAGTCGTGATAGTTTCGTTAGCTTATAGCGTTCAACATCCACCCCGGCAAAGCCGGGTCGCTCTGGTAGTATATATATATATATATATATATATATATATATATATATATATATATATACAGGGTGTTTCATAACATGTGGAATTCACTTTCAGAATAGATTCAGAACCTGAAAACAATGAAAAAAACGTACATAAACATATGCCCGAAATTGCTTTGTTTCAGAGTTACAGCCCGTTATGTGTTCCAGCAAATATCGCCTTACCTTTAAAGAAGTGCTCAAAATAACTGCCTTGCGCTTGAATACACGCCTGAACACGCCTCGTCATAGACTGCCTGACGCGTTCAAACATTCTGGGTATTGCTCGGATTTTCTGGCATCCTTGTTCTACACGTTGGTGAAGCATTTCAACGTTGTCAATGGGTGTCACGTAAACGATGGATTTCAGATGACCTGACCAGTAAAAATCGAGTGGATTCAGGTCCGGGGAGCGAGCAGGCCACGTAATGGGTCTTCCACGGCCTATCCATTTCATTTATCAGGGTATTGGTCATCCAAATAGTCTCTGGCTACTCGACTAAAATGAGGCGGAACGCCGTCATGCATAAACCATATACGACGTCGGACACAAAGAGGAACTTCATCTAGTAAATCGCTTAAATCATTCCTTAAAAAATTGGAATAGGATTCTCCTGTTAATTAATCTTCCAGGCAAAACAAAAGGACCGATTAAGTTGTCGGCAATAAGTCCTGCCCATACTTTGATACTAAATTGTTGTTGGTGCCTTGACTGGATGATGGCATGCGGATTCTCTTCAGCCCAGTGATGAGTGTTGTGAAAACTGATCACGCCATTTGTTGTGAAGGCAGCCTCATCAGAAAACAACACGGAGGATAGGAAAAGAAGATCGTGAGCACACTGTTGAAGGAATCAAGTACAAAAAGCCTCCCGTGGTGGGAAATCAGCTTCAGTAAGGCCTTGTACTCTCTGAATGTGATATGGGTAAAGCTGTTGTTCCCATTCTCCAGACAGTTGTGTATCTTACACCTTTTGCTGCTGCTATCCTTTGGGTGCTGACACCAGAATGTTCCTTCACGCGATTTAGGACCCGTTCCTCCAACTCAACAGTTCTGGCGCTGATTGGTCTATCACCATCTGAATCTCGCTTGTTGAATGATCTTGTATCACCAAGACGCTCGTCTATTCTCTGAAATGTCTTCTTATCTGACAGACGGCGATTCGGAGACCTTTCCGCATACAGACGTCTTGCTGCGGCCGCATTACACTCGGCAAGTCCGTACATGAGATGCATGTCTGCCATTTCTCTGTTTGAATAAGCCTCCATTCTCACTTCAAATGCACACTATCCCTGAAGAGCACAAAAACTTTTAAGGTTTTTTTTTCACTGGACTGCACTTAGTCACGGTATGAAGTTACTAATACGAAACAGTGAAACACCGCGATGCACTTCTGACTGACTGATGGCTCTACACTCAACGATATTGAAACATATCATAGAGTGTACGAAACATTACACTCGGCAAGGCCAAACATTGTCGGCAAGCAGTGTTTGTAAACAGTTTGTGGAAAGAATTGCTGGAACACAAAACAGGCTGTAACTCGGAAACAAAGCGATTTCGGGCATATGTTTATAAAACTTTTTTCATTGTTTTCAGGTCCTGAATCCATCCTGAAAGTGCGTCTCACATGTTATGAAACACCCTATATATATATATATATATATATATATATATATATATATATATATATATATATATATATATATACACAAATTCAGAATGGTTCCCTGAGACAATTATATGTTAAACACAGACCGTGCATGGAACAAGGAACTCTTCTGGGAAAATTAAATCCACTATAGTCCGAATAAGTAATGGTAAATGACAAATACCATAGTTTTTTTCTTTTTCATGATTTTAGCCCGACGTGGGCAACGGGTCTCTCGCAAAGAGATCCCATAAATATAGCTTCCCTCACCAGCTATCTGCAAAGCAGACAGGATCCAGCTTTGGGACATGGATCTAGGGTTTAAAGCAAGCCTAGATCCCTACATTCAGAACCTCTATATAAGTAAAAGACTCGTTGCATTCACGTCGGGTTGAATAAATCAAAGAAAAAGGGGGTAACTATTGTATTTTTAGCCAAAAAAAAAAAAAAACTTAAACCTCAACCGGGACATTGAGCGTCCACTTTTCAAGGCACTATAGTG
Organism: Bathynomus jamesi; assembly: GCA_023014485.1. NCBI lineage: Eukaryota > Metazoa > Arthropoda > Malacostraca > Isopoda > Cirolanidae > Bathynomus > Bathynomus jamesi. The sequence continues at coordinate 139,735 of JAJOZX010003177.1, read as the reverse complement.
GATTTAATTTTCCCAGAAGAGTTCCTTGTTCCATGCACGGTCTGTGTTTAACATATAATTGTCTCAGGGAACCATTCTGAATTTGTGTATATTAAACGGACGTGTTATGTGCCTTGAAAAGTGGACGCTCAATGTCCCGGTTGAGGTTTAAGTTTTGGTTTTTTTTTTGGCTAAAAATACAATAGTTACCCCCTTTTTCTTTGATTTATTCAACCCGACGTGAATGCAACGAGTCTTTTACTTATATAGAGGTTCTGAATGTAGGGATCTAGGCTTGCTTTAAACCCTAGATCCATGTCCCAAAGCTGGATCCTGTCTGCTTTGCAGATAGCTGGTGAGGGAAGCTATATTTATGGGATCTCTTTGCGAGAGACCCGTTGCCCACGTCGGGCTAAAATCATGAAAAAGAAAAAACTATGGTATTTGTCATTTACCATTACTTATTCGGACTATAGTGGATTTAATTTTCCCAGAAGAGTTCCTTGTTCCATGCACGGTCTGTGTTTAACATATATATATATATATATATATGGAACATCATGCATGAATCCGCACGATTTTTCATGATGAAGCAGTCGTCCCAACCAGGGTTTGAACGCACAACCTTTTGAATAGAAGTTGAGGGCACCCTCACATTCTATTCAAGATGTTGTGGGCTCGAACCCTGATGGGGACGAGTTTTTCATGTATGTATATGAGTGTGTGTTCTGTTTTTATATATAATGCAGAAGATATAAACATTTTTCCTGGGAGAGCATCTCTTATTTGAGACAGAATCCGTTATAGGCACATAAAACTGTAAGACCCAAAACAAAAGCCTTTCGCAAAAATGATAAAAAATTTTACTACCTGAATAAGCATATATACTGTATATATATATATATATATATATATATATATATTATATATATATATATATATATTGGACATACGTGTGACGCAGGGTAGTGAAATAGGTTTAGAATTCATTAATCCATACGAATGCATGGAAATCCGGACACACACACACACACACACACACACACACACACACATTTACGCATAGCAAAGTATCGACTATTTTAAACCCATATATTTCGGACGCAGTTGGTGGCGGCTCGAAAGGTGTTTTCTGCTAAGTCATTAAATAGTGTACTAGCTAATCTAGCCTAACTTAACTTAACCAAACATGTCATGAATTATTTTATCTACTATTTAACCTTTTTATGTGTATTCACTGCTACCATTTCACACAGATTCTAAATTCTATTTAATGGCATTGGTAAATTGGACCGAGGCAAGAGCGCGGAGCACGCGGTCATTTTGAACGAAAACGAGGAATTTTGGAATGACAAGTTTTAACTATTTAACTTATTTATTTAATTAAAACAGGTATAATGATGGGAAGAGGCGGATTGAGATATACTTTTCCCTTTAATTTAACGGGTCACTAGCAAAGAGGCCCCAACTGGGGCCTCTTTGCTAGTAACCCGTTGCCCACGTTGGGTTTCTATCATGGAAAAAGAAAAACTTTAGTATTTGCCACTTACCATTAATTATTCGGACTATAGTGGAATTAATTATCCCAGAAGAGCTCCTTGTTCCATGCACGGTCTGCGTGTAACATAAAAATTAATCAGGAGACCACTCTGAGTTGTAGCATATATATATATATATATATATATATATATATATATATATATATATATATATATATATATATATATATATATAATATATATAATATATATTATGTATAGTGTATACTCTATATACTCGTGTATATATACATACACAGTTTGGTGAGAAAGAGAGTGCCCTGAACGACTGTTTCAGAGAGTTGAACAAAATCCTATTAAGGTTGAATTAAATTAAAAGGTTTTAATATTCTTTCAACATTTTTTTGTAAAAGAAAACTTCAATCGCTCGTTTTAGTTTCCTTTTCGAGGCACGTTTACCTTTTAATTTAAAAGATGGTATTTTCGTTATTTTTTCTATAAAGGTTGGTTTCCGTTTGATAAGAGAGAGAGAGAGAGAGTAACAGACACTATTCAAAACATTCTTTTTAACAGATGCAAGGAAAGATGGTAAACGCTTAACTGCGCACGTTTGTGCAGTGGGAATGGGGATACTCAGGTCTAAAATTTACTTTGAACCGACAATGAAGGGACCACTATACACAATTCGTTTACGTGATGTAACATCGACACTATAAAAAAATAACGTAACCTAACTTAATCTAACCTAACTAAGCATAACCTAATCTAATTAACTTATCTAACTCGCAATAACGTGTCGATTTTATGTCAAGTCAGTCAGATGCTGTTAGCTGGGAATGAAATAGTCTCTGCCCACTTTATTTCCATTCTCACCTTAACCTGTTCGTTAATGGGTTGAGTTAATGTCAGAATCACTGTGAAATTCCAACTTCATGAATTTCCACTTTATGTATGACAACAATAAATTTTCATTTTCTAAACGAAAAGTTTCGAAAGCAAAAATTTATTTTCTTATCTCAATTTCATGAGGCGTAACCATATATATATATATATATATATATATATATATATTTATAGAATAAAACTCCGCCCACGTACTGTTAACGCCCACTCACTATTAGCGCTCACAACGCCATCTGGAGTCAGGTGTCAGGATTTCAGAAATACAGTGCATTCCTTTTTAATTTTAACTATATTACTACCGTACATTTATAATTACTTCCTTAATTAATCAATATCTTATTCATTTTTATAATTCATTAATAATAGTGGAATAGCTTGTGTATTAGGAATAATTTATTGTAGTATATAATATGCTAATACAGTTACAGTATATTAGTAATAAGATATTTCTAATAAGATTAAAATCGGAAATATGTCGTTATATTTACAGTCACTCATTGTATACAGTACCACATACAGTATATATATATATATATATATATATATATATATATATATATATATATTCTAACGAAACGTTAACGGAATTACGTCTGAAAATGTTTGTTACTTTCACAGAAATCTCCGCCCAAGGAGTAGGGTTCTCAACCGTCCAGGATTGATCTGGACAGTTCAGGAATGACATGAAACATTTGCACTCTCTCCTGGACGCCCAATATCCAGGAATATATACACAATTAGGAGTGCAAATATATTTTCGTCTTTGATATTAAAGGCAAAAATATATTTCCACTCCTTATGATTATGATATATAAAATCCTATTAAAGTTTAATACAGGGCAAAGGGTATTTAAATGGTATTATTTTAATTAAATGGGGATACTTTGGCGTGATGAAAGCAGCAGAATGAGTTATGTATTAGTGAAGTCAGAGCTGCGTGTGCGTATTAACTTTTATATTATGCCTACTTATGTAGACTTTTTTAATTATGCTTTGAAAAAACCAAAAACTTGTTCAGTCGTTTAGGATTGTCAGCAAATACAGCTTTAAAAACACTTGTGCAAAGTTACAACAGACTTCTGCTGGTCCTTCAACATATGAAATGTGAATACAGATATTGCCATTTATCTATTTCTGTTCAGGACTTCTAACTTACAGAATTGGCAACCTTACCACTGAGGCGCGGCCTACATATCTCTCGCTAATGTGTATTTAGAGTTTAGACTATGTTGGGTTAAAGCAGGGGTTCTTAAACTTTTTTCAACGCGACCCCACAATCAGAACCTCGGACCACTTGCGACCCATCAAAACCGCAAAAAACAAAACTAGTTTGTTTGAATTATTTTCCCCTTTGCAATAGGTATAATTATAATACAATGGTATAATATTTCATATTTATTATTTATGCACCATCCATCATCATGTAAATTTTGAAATTACAACAGAAGTTTTAACAATACAAAATGAACGTTGGTTTCCAATAATTTTATCACTAAGGAATACTCCCGTTCATCGACAGCTTTACGCAATTTTAATGTGAAGGATGATTCTGGATTGTTTGAGCCAAAACTTCAAATCGTGGTTTTCGAGATGACAGTGAAATTCTGAGATCATTTTCCGGATTAAGCCGATTCCGTGTTTTGGTCCTGGTTAGGGCGAGGATTGAGAACCCAGATTCACATTGATACGTGCTCGGAAAGGGTAAAATTACTTTCATAGCCTCTCTTGCTGAGACTTTTTTCTTCTGCCATAGCTGTGTCCAGAATTTGGCGACACTCAATTCTCTGAAGAATTGTTGAAGTATATGATCACTCTGAATTTCGAGTAGCTCTTCTTGAAGTCCACAAGGCCAAACGTCGTCTTCCATCTCTTCCACATTAATACTGAAAGGATCTCGAACCCAATTATACTTGCTAACATCTTCAGCGATGTATATTTCAAATTCATTTGAAAGTTTTTCTGAGTCACGATAATCGGTTGCACATCCTCCAGTTTGATTCTATCATCATCGCCAGCATCTTCAAAGTCCTCGAGCTGTTTATTGAGGGTTGGAAAAACCGCCACTCTTCCTCTTTCCACCTTTCCTTTCCATAAATGCAGCTTCCCTTTGAATGCTGTGATCATTTCTGCCATTTCGAGAAGTGCATGTCCCTGTCCTTGCATTGATGAATTCAAGTGATTCAGCTCAGAGAAGATATCTGCGAGATAACTTAAAAGCAGCAGCCACTTTGGTTCATCGAACTTCTTAGCCAAATTGTGACTTTTTTCACGAAGGAATATCTCCAGCTCGGTTTTCATACGTGCAACACGTTGCAGCACCTTCCCACGCGACAACTATCTAACTTTGGAATTAAACAACAAGTGATCGTGTTCTGACTGGAACTCTAAACACATTTCTCTGAAAAGACGAGAATTAAGAGCGCTCCCTTTTACATAGTTCACAATGTGAACAACATCTGACATAATAACAGTCAATTCTTCCGATAGCCTTTGTGCAGCAAGATTTTCTCGATGAAGTAGGCAGTGAATGACTTTTACATCCTGATTTATTGCTTTGACTTTGGCAGTAAAACCATTCCGAGCCCCTAACATTGCAAGAGCACCATCGCTACAAATGCTGAAACAGTGCTTCCATTCTAGTCCCACTTCCTGAAAGAATTCGTTGACCACGTCAAAAATATCGTTTCCTGTCGTTGTCTTTGTTAACGAATTACAACAGGACGTCATTCTCCAAGTCTTCTTCACCACGGTAACGGACATAAACAAGCAGTTGAGCATCATCCCCAATATCGGTGGTCTCATTCAATTGAATACTAAAATTTCCACTAGTTTTTATCGCTGCAACAACGTGTTCTTTTATATCACGTGCCATATGATTGATACGATTGCGGATAGTGTCGTTGGAAAGAGGAATAAGATTGAGTTTATTGACTACTTCATCACTGCAGACAGATCTCGCCATATCTAATGCAGCTGGTTTGATGAGATTTTCACCAACTGTATGAGCAGCTTACTGTTTAGCAATCCGATAAGCAACGAGGTACGAGGCGAGGGTCACTTGTTTCAAGCTGCTCATCCGCGAACTCCCACGATTATCCAGTCTCTGTTTCTTGACCGTTGCTTCTTTACGTTGGAAAAAAGTCCTGTTCTCATTTACATACCTGGAATGCTTTGTTTCGAGATGTCACCTCAGTTTCCCTTCTTTCAGAGACTCGTGCGAGAGAACTTCAAAACACAAAACACATTGAGGTTCGACGACTCCATTTTTGTCAACAATTTCAGTGAAACCAAGATCAATGAAATCACCTTGTAGTAACGTTTTCTTTGCGCCATAATTGCAAAAACTGAAAAAAACGTAAATAGAAGAAAAAATGACTTGCACAACACAAAGGCTATCAAGCTCTGATGAATAATGATGAATATAATGAATTCTAAAGAATAATATTATCAGTAATATCATGACATAATCATGACAGAAACTCAATATCATGAATATAATGAATTCTAAAGAACAATGGCATCACCATAAACATTTCTAAAGTTAGACAATCTGAAACACAACTTACCTCATTCGTTTCTAATGACGCACTGACGAAATAATATTTCTTCAGTAATAATTCAATCGTGCGTCTGGTATACCAATATGTATAATTTAATCGTGCGTCTAGCAGCGACTCCATTAGAAAGGTCTCGCGACCCCTAGTTTAAGAAACCCTGGGTTAGAGATTATGGATTGTGCAATTAGAGACTGTCATTTCTTTCAAAGAAACGTTGCAATACTGCTTCCCTCCAGATTAGTGAGGTTAGCTGACGTTGCGTCTGATCACTAGTTGGATGGTTGACCGTTCTCCGCGTTCAGATGATGTAGCGACCTGTGGTTCGGATCTCACGTAAGCTATAGGTCCTCTCTGTCACATGGCATTTGCTGTTACGATTAAATAATTTTAAATAATATTATTCTTATTCTTCCGAAAGCTGACCAATCAGACCAATGTTTAAGCATTTAATCTACTAGTACTCCGTTATATATATATATATATATATATATATATATATATATATATATATATATATTGGGGCTATCTTGCATTAATTAACCTTCAAAGACTGAACTGTTGTTGGTCTGAAGTTTACCCAGTAAAGACAATTAAACTTAGTTAATTAAACTAAATACAAGATCAAGTTTCGCTAAGGTCTTGACCAGGGGCATAATTTGTATTTTTATGTAGGGTCTTTAGCCTCAATCTGTCACAAAAAGAAATTTATTTGTTTCAGTACCAAAGCAAAGACTACTGATGCGGACTGACCAAAGACCAAATGTGGATTACATAAAGGCTATAAAGTTTAGACTACCTTTGTAAGCTTGGGTTAGGGCAAGGCCAACTGAGCTGCCGCGCCTAGGCCTTAACAGTGACAGTTTGATTTTAAATGACACCATATTAATCAAACTTTCATGCAAACAATTCAGATATAAATAATACTTTTTGCGAACACCCGCAAAAGTAACTCCTCCACAGAAGGTCTCCAGGTTCAATGGTGCCATTTATTTTAGAAATTTTGAAAAGATTGTGTAAATGTATAGTGTGTAAGATGCATGTATAGTGAGGAATAGAGGGAGAAGCGTGTTTGAGAGCATGCTGGACTGCTCACACGGTAGATGAGGTAGATGAGACACGGAAAAACATTAGCTAAGGAGGATAGTGAGAGGAGAAACGGGAGTTCCAGCATTCCCTATCTCCTGCCTAACGTTCCACCCGGAATACTTCCCTGGTTGATTAGTGTCTCTACAGTCTCCTCCCACATTTAAAGACTACAAGTTAAAACTTACCAAATGTAACAAAATTTTCTTTGTAATTTAACTGCTTTCTTTGAAATCTGAATTACTCTTCACAATGTTGCAATTCACAATTACCAACAAAATTTCGTCCAGTTCCACTGCAAAAATAAATTCCAAAACATTGTCGTTAAAGTGAGTGCAGTTCATTTTCATATATATATATATATTAGTAATGTAGCGGTAGTCATTTTGTATAGCTTTGCAGTTGCGGTTGCGGAGCTTACAAATAAAGTTCCGCTGCGGTTATGTACCCTATAACATCATAATATTACCTAAGAATAAACAACACAATAAAATATCGCGTTTTAGCCACACTTTTCAAAGTCTACAATATAATGACTATAATCTAAACTGTAAAAAGTGTGTTTCCAGGATGTGGGACGAGGACCCAACGCGTTTTGCATCCCACCAACCACTTTCCCCAACCACCGCCCATTCGAAAGTGGTGTAATATTATAATATACGAGGGCCACTAAAAATATTTCCCCCACGTTTTTTTTTTTCCTTTCCAAGTTTCCTTGGAAGTTCTAGAAATTTTGTACACAAGTAGTTGCATATCTTTTTTACAAGTTTTTATTTTTCCACCTAGTCTCCATCCTTTTCTACGGCTTTCCTCCACCTCGAAACAAGGGCCTTTATTCCTTGCTGGTAAAAATCCGCTGGGTTCCGCTGGAGCCATCTCTTAACCTCCTCGACAACCTCATCGTCACTCTGAAGCGTTCTTCCACGAATAACATCCCTCATTGGCCCAAACAAATGGAAGTCTGAAGGTGCCAGATTCGGGCTGTATGGAGGGTGGGGTAACACAGTCAAGCACATTTTGTGATGCCTCTCTTGTTTGCAAAATGCTGTGTGGTCTTGCGTTATCGTGCAAAGAAGGACGTCTTCCAGTTTTCTCTCCGGTCGAACTCGTTTTATACGTCTCTGGCGTCTCTGTAGGGTAGCAATATATGCCTCTGAGTTGATGTTTTTCCTTTCTTCATAATGTCCACCAGAATCACCCCTTTCATGTCCCAGAAGATAATGGCCATAACCTTTCGTGCAGAGGGAGCCATTTTGACTTTTTCTTGCGTGGGGAGTCTGCGTGATGCTACTCCATGAATTGGTGTTTTGTTTCAGGTTCAAAGTGGTGTACCCAAGTCTCATCCCCAGTCACAATTCGTGAAAGGAAGTCATCCCCTTCTGACTCGTATCGAACCAACGACTCAGAAGCAATTTCGTTTCTTTGAGCTTTGTGATCTTCAGTAAGTTCGCGAGGAACAAACCGTGAACACACTTTTGAGTATCCCAGTTGCTGAATTATCGTATTCACACTTCCTTCACTAATTCCTAGCTCCAGTGATAGTTCCTTGTATGTGACGCGCCGATTTGATCGAATGATGCTGTTAGCACGTTGCACAGTGTGAGATGTCACATCCGATGACGGGCGACCGCTGGGTGGCTCATCATCGAGGCTGACTCTCCCTCTCTCCGATGATCTCACACGTTTAGACCAGCGTCCAACTGTGCTTCGATCGACAACAGCATCTCCGTAAACGTTTTGTAGACGTTTTTGAATATTTCCAACTGTTTCCTTTTCTGTGATTAAGAACTCGATAACAGCTCTCTGTTTACGACGCACATCTCTGTCAGACGCCATTTTCGAAACTGCGTTAACCATCGGTTTTATACAAGGGCGTTTAAAAAACGGCTTTATACAAGGAGGGGAGGTTCAAACTGAAAAAATCTGGTCATGTGAAGCAGCGCAGCAAGTTCAAACTTACGGCCGAAAAGACAATTCAGCCCCATGGCCTATTCTTTAGCTAAGAAAAAAGGGTGGGCAAAATATATTGAGTGCCCCTGGTGTATATATATATATATATATATATATATATATATATATATATATATATATATATATATATATATATACTTATTCGGACTATAGTGGATTTAATTTTCCTAGAAGAATTCTTTGTTCCATGCACGGTCTGTGTGTATCATATATACACACACAGGGTGTTTCATAACATGTGGGACGCACTTTCAGGATGGATTCAGGACCTGAAAACAATGAAAAAAGTCTATATAAACATATGCTCGAAATCGTTTTGTTTCCTAGTTACAGCCCGTTATATGTTCCAGCAAGTATCCGCCTTACCTTTAAAGGAAGTGCTCAAAATGACCGCCTTGCGTTTGAATACACTCCTGAACACGCCTCGTCATAGACTGCCTGACGCGTTCAAACATTCCAGGTATTGCTCGGATTTTCTGGCATCCTTGTTCTACACGTTGGCGAAGCATTTCAGCGTTGTCAATGGGTGTCACATAAACGATGGATTTCAGATGAATCCACAGGTAAAATCGAGTGGATTCAGGTCCGAGGAGCGAGCAGGCCACGCAATGGGTCTTCCACGGCCTATTCACTTATCAGGGGAAATTGTCATCCAAATAGTCTCTGGCTACTCGACTAAAATGAGGCGGAACGCCGTCATGCATAAACCACATGCGACGTCGGAACTTCAAAGAGGAACTTCATCTAGTAAATCGCTTAAATCATTCCTTAAAAAATTGGAACAGATTTCTCCTGTTAATGTTCCAGGCAAAACAAACCGACCGATTAAGTTGTCGGCAATAAGTTCTGCCCATGCATTGATACTAAATAGTTGTTGGTGCTTTGACTGGATGATGGCATGCAGATTTTCTTCGGCCCAGTGATGAGTGTTGTAAAAATTGATCACGTCATTTCTTGTGAAGGCATCCTCATGAGAAAAAACACGGAGGATAGAAAAAGAAGATCGTGAGCACACTGTTGAAGGAATCAGGTACAAAAAGCCTCCCGTGGTGGGAAATCAGCTTCAGTAAGGCCTTGTACTCTCTGAATGTGATATGGGTAAAGCTGTTGTTCCCGTAAAATTCTCCAGACAGTTGTGTATTTTACACCCTCTGCTGCTGCTATCCTTCGGGTGCTGACACCAGGATGTTCCTCCAAGCGATTCAGGACCCGCTCCTCCAACTCAACAGTTCTGGCGCTGATTGGTCTATCACCATCTGAAACTCGCTTGTTGAATGATCTTCTATCACCAAAACCCTCGTCTATTCTCTGGAAGGTCTTTTTATCTGGCAGACGGCAATTCAGAAACTTTTCCGCATACAGACGTCTTGCTGCGGCCGCATTACACTCGGCAAGTCCATACATGAGGTACATGTCTGCCATTTCTCTGTTTGAATAAGCCTCCATTCTCACTTCAAATGCACACTATCCCTGAAGAGCACAAAAACTTTTAAGGTTTTTTTTTTCACTGGACTGCACTTATTCACGGTAAGAAGTTACTAATACGACCAGTGAAACACCGCGATGCACTTCTGACTGACTGATGGCTCTACACTCAACGATATTGAAACATGTCATAGAGTGTACGAAACATTACACTCGGCAAGGCCATACATGAAATAAGTCTCTTACACACTCACAAACATTGTCGGCAAGCAGTGTTTGTAAACAGTTTGTGGAAAGAATTGCTGGAACACAAAACGGGCAGTAACTTGGAAACAAGGCGATTTCGGGCATATGTTTATATAAACTTTTTTCATTGTTTTCAGGTCCTGAATCCATCCTGAAAGTGCGTCTCACATGTTATGAAACACCCTGTGTGTGTATATTATATATATATATATGGGCTACGTAGTAGCCGATGTCGTAACACCGCTTCTCGGAGATCAGCGAAGTTAAGCGACATTGGGTCTGGGTAGTAGTTGGATGGGAGATTGTCCTCCGCGCCCAGATTATGTAGCGACCCGTGGTTCGGATCCCATGTAAAGCTGTAGGTCCCCTCCGTCATATGACCTTAGATGTTGCGAAGGAGGTTAAACAACCCCAATTAAAAAAAAATATATATATATATAATCTCAACCAAACCCGCAAGGTAAAGTTATAAAACAGTGTTTGAAAAGGCTAATTAATTTCGGCCGATCACAACCACGCCCTTTTCAAAGCCATAAACTAGTTAAAATGCCCAACAAGGTTAAAAACTTCAGTCCTGCGGAAGAGCTGAAGTATAAATGACTGTGTTAAGGCATAATCACGGACAAAGAGATGGTGGTTGTCATACGTCTGGCAGTTGACGAAGGCAAAATTTTTTTTTCAGATTTCAAACAATATTTTAAAATGTTAAAAATAAAGCTATCCATACTAGAGGACAGCTTAATATTTGAAATGGTGTTTCTCCTAAAATATAAATGCCTTTGTCCGTGATTATGCCTTAACACAGTCTTTTATACTTCAGCTCTCCGCAGGACGGAAGTTTTTATCCTTGTTGGGCATTTTAACTAGTTTATTGCTTTGAAAAGGGGTTGGTTGTGACCGACCGAAATTAATTAGCCTTTTTAAACACTGTTTTAGTTCTTTTCCTTGCGGATTTGGGTGATCTTATACTGTTGCGGTAAATGCGATTAAAGTTTATTATATATATATATTATATATATATATATATATATATGAAAATGAAAATGAAAATGAAAAGGTCTATTGGCAGACTATAGTCCATATGACAAATATTATTAATACAATGACAGTTCATACACTAAGGATAGAAATATATATACAATTGATTAGAAATAATACTGCACTGACGAAGTTAAGTGGAGCTACAGACAGACGTTTTCGTACCAAAAACTCCATAGCTTAGAGGATAAATGGCAGGACTCATGGATAGCTTGGATGATCGGGTTGGTTGATTTTTTAATTTTTTCATTAGACTGTGTTGAGCACGTCTTGTTACCTCCGGGAAGCTCGGGACATTGCGGGTAGCAAATATTTGCGAAGCTGAGCATCTCGGGGGTAATTTATGTAAGAGTCTAAAAGACCTGTTGTACAGCAAATTTAGGGTTCTGCCAGAACCTTTTTTATAATTCACCCAGAGTTGCTGACCGTATATATTACTGCAGAAAGTACGAAAGAGTGTGTCTTTAGCTTCACTTGTACAGAAACGAAAGTTCCTTATGGTCATATTCGCTTTAGCACACAGGCTTCGAGATTGTTTTCTTATATCCGAGTCATCACTCAAGGAGCTGGTAATAGTTTGACCCAAATACTTAAACTCTTGTACTTCCTCAATTACTTCACCATTCATTTTAAACCTTATATCAGCTGGCTGATTACAGCTTTTCGGATGAAATTGCATAACCTTATTTTTGTAACATTAAAAAGAATATCATGTTTCTGCGAATACACTTCGCAGACATTTAGTAGCCGATCCAGACCTTTAACAGAAGGACTTATTAACACCATATCATCGGCATAAACTAAGTTATTTATCCTTGCGTTATCTATACAACATCCCACAGTTGCCTCATTAAGTGAAGCAATTAATCCGTCGCTATACACATTAAACAGCATAGGGGAGAGCAAGGAACCTTGTCTCACCCCGCAAGAGGAGCCAAAACATTCGGATAGTACATTGCCCCACCTAACAGTGAAAGATTGGTGGGAATACCAAAATTTCAATAAATTTAATATGTACATGGGAACCTTCCTGTCTTCTAGTTTTGCAAATAAAATATTGTGGTTCACCCTATCATATGCCTTACTTATATCAAGGAAACAGCTATAAATGGTTGAATTACTGTCAATGTATTTAGATATTGTTTCTTTAAGTACATAGATACACAGGTCAGTTGAGTGGGACCTTTTAAAGCCAAACTGATTAGGAGATGTCCATAGGAAATCATTTAATCGGAGTAACAAGAGTTTTTCTAGTAGTTTTGAGAAGCAGGAAGCGACAGCAATAGGCCTGTAATTATTGCTGAACAGAATGTCTCCGTACTTATTTTTGACCAGGGGCAAGATATATACCCTCATGAACTCTGCAGGGATATAGCTATGAGCAAGCATGGCTGATAGGAGCAATGATATATGCAGACATACTACGTCATTTGCATATTTTAAGTGCTCATTCGATAAGTCATCTACCCCTGACGCAGAACCAGTCTTTAACTCTTTAATTAACCTCTTTACTTCAGAAAATGATATCAAAATATTTTCCCTTGTCCTTCCCACAATCGTTTCGCTGCAATCTATCTTAAGATTATCCCTACTCACACTATTAAGAATGTTAGAGTAGTGATTTTTCCACAGCTTTGCAATTTCATCCTCCCCCGAACCACATCGATTGTCGGAGGGAGGACATTTTTGACACCCGTTTGATTCTTAACAAATTTCCAAAATTTGTTATTATCGTTATTTATGCGAGCTTCACAGGCTTTTGATGCTCGAATAGACTCTTCTTCCTGTTTACATCGCCTTATGGCCGCCTTATACTGACCCCGACTTCTACACATATTCAAGTATACTGGTCCTAATCTGGGTCTACCATGAAAGCACCACAAATCATAGGCGTCTTTCGATTCCCTCTTCAGGGGGGCAATAAAATCATTCCATCCAGGAATAACCTTAGTATGATAGTTGTAAGATTTAATCAAGGGGCTTCCTGCTTCTCTTAACAGGGATATTATCTTACTATAATACCTATCTATGAGTTTACAGTGAGAATCATTTGAGCAAGGATTATTACAGCCAAGGTGCAAAATTTCTAAATTATTAAAGAGGTGACATGTTCTGTCTTTGTATTCTATTCTCTGCTGCATATTAACATATATATATATATATATAATATATATAATATATATATATATTAGTGTAAAATGAAAATTTTGCTCACGGTGGCCGATTTATTATGACATGGAAATAAATATAGGACCTAGTATGTTTCATGGACTGCTCTCGATTTTCCTACGAAATTGCAAACAAGGGCAGTCGATGACCCTGATTTGTTTCTGCAATCGGTTTTCTTGAGAAACCTAACCAACCTAACCTGACCTAACCTAACCTAACGAGGGCATTGATCAACTCGCTGGGTACAACTATTCGCATTACACTGTTAACCACAGCATGAACTTTATCGACCCATCTACCGGAGCTCACACTCAGCAGGTGGAAAGCTTGTGGAATTCATTGAAACAATCGAACAAACTGCGATGCGGAACAGATGGCGACCAACTTGACTCGTACCTTTGTGAATTTGTATGGCGTAAGCGCCACACCAGCTCGGACTTATTCAAAAAGATGTTGGAGTGTATTGCGTCGTTTCAGTAAATAAATTTATTCAATATCCAACAACATTTTTCTTTATCATTTCTCAAGAAAACCGATTGCAGAAACAAAATCAGGGTCATCGACTGCCCTTGTTTGCAATTTCGTAGAAAAATCGAGAGCAGTCCATGAAACATACTAGTCCCTAAATATATCTCTAGTACACTGTAAAATGAGTGTAAACTGTAAAAAGTATATAATTTCATTAAATATATAAATGACCAACTAAATAAATAAATAAACATATAAATAAATATATAACTAAATACGTAAATAAATAAATCCAACAAAATATATAAATCTAACAACCAGCCATATAAATCCTTTAAAATATGCTTGGCCAAATTTATACATCATTTCTCAAAATCTTTGCATATTTTTCATTTATTTTTTTTATTTTTACGCGATGATAGAAAACCATTTTTGACAAATGATTGATGGGTGACGTCAGTATGTACTGTATATATTTTTTTTATTTGTTACGTCATCCAATAAATTCTCTTCAAATTTTACTTAAATTTCGACTTCTCCTTGGATTCAATTCCGGATCATTGGAGCATCATTTTTTTCTTTACTTAATTTAAAAAAGCAACATATTTTCGAGTTTAAAATTATCCCTTTTGTTTATGAAGCCTTTCATGTGCAAGGGTCTCTTCTGTGACTGAATAAATTCGTCTGGCGTTAACCAGAACAAAATCATTACAAAGTGATGTTAGGTCTAAAAGGTTGAAAATGTTTCACTTAAAAAGAAACCATCTACGCTTAAATTAATGCATAAAAGAAAATTCTTTTGTTCTCTCCGCCTGAGTAGCCTATCGTAATAAAGTGCCGGCTGTTAATATGAACCCCCCTGAGTTCGTGTCCCGCACTAATTTCAGCGATTAAGGTGCTTTTCAAGGTCTTCCTCGCTAGAATTACGGTTCGAATCCAACGTAAAACCGTAAGTCCCTTCCAGGGCTGGCAGGTCGGACCCGGACCCGGACCCAGACGCGCGTTTAACCGAAGTTTGATAAGACCCAGACCCGGACCCGGACCCGATAGTGAATTAGAAAAAAGACCCTGACCCGGACCCGAACGTGAATTTTAAAAGTGACCCAGACCCAGACCCTACCCGAAAGTGAAGGACCCGCACAGCCGGGTTTTTAGTTTAAAAATTTATGTGTACGCCTTTAGATTTGGCAGCAATGTATTGAATTATCACTCCACCCTCCAAATGACTCACTGGAAGTGGAGAGTTAACGGTGACGGAAGAATAGCCTAATCCTAATATATTTTATTGTTTGTTTGTGAGTTGTGAGTTGAAATGGTGGATGGAAATGGGAGGGGAATTAAAACAGGCAGCCTTGGTAGCATTGTCTACTCCGTGCACACAAGTTAGCGTTGAAAGATTGTTTTCCGCTCTAGCCTTCATTCTGAACCCGCAAAGAAATTCTCTTTCGCAATCATTATTAGGCGCTGTATTGTGTTTGCGATCGAACGGTGTTGGGGAATAAAGTCTTCTCAAATAAAATAGTGTAGAATAGTCCTAATAAAAATATTTCAGTTAAGAAGCGCATGTATATATATATATATATATATATATATATATATATATATTCAAATAAAAAAAAATCAGTTAAAAATTCAGAAATCTCTTTCCTGTCTTGCCACAACTTTCAATCTAGATTCTAGGAGAAATAAGTATAGGCTATGCCGCTATATCAATATCTGTTTTAAAGGAGTTAACAGAATTTGTTGCCCTCAAAATATAAAGACAATATTACCACCAAATGACTTTAATTATTTCACATTATCGGTTTTATTTTTGTTTTGTAAGATAAACAAAGTATTTAATTTTAATGCAAGAAGATGATAATTTCCATTTGAGTTCACTCAAAAAAATATAGAATTTGTTTTCACCAAATTAATTAAAATTTAGAACAAGGGGGCTGAAGAGAGCAATCATACATCATACTTTGCCCCTTAGCAATGCAGGTATGCAGGGCCGGCCCTAGGATTGCTGGCGCCCGGGCAAGCTGAACTTCGGCGCCCTTACAAGTATAATTTTAAAATTTGTTCACAATGAGGAAAAACTACAAATGTAGGAATATAGAGTTTATTACAATTAACGATATTCACTCAAAGTACAACTAAACATTCTCAAAATGGAACCATGTATGAAAATATGAGAGACAGTGTTGCCACTTTTGTCTGAGGTAAATCCACAAAAAAATGTAAAAATTCCACAAAGTGGCAACACTGATGAGATATTAAAGGATGGCAGCGCTGCCAGGCGTATGTAATTTGTGCTCAACGCTCACCTACGCGGCCACATCAACCCATGTGACATGTCATCCCATGTCGGGCCAAGCTGACCTTAGCTTTACTGGTAGTCTGGTACTAATGCTATTGGCTAATATAATGTCATAATCCTTGAAAATTTGACTCCACATCAGGAAATTTTCACATTTGACTCTTTTATTTCATTTATTTTATTTATTTATTTTCTATTTTTCCCTTTGTATTTGGAAGATCCCAAACACATGACGTGGCGCCCTTAGCACGTGGCGCCCGGGCAACTGCCCGAGTTGCTGGTACCTTGAGCCGGCACTGCAGGTATAACTATACCTAGTTATATTAAATATTAATACAATTAATATACCTGCTTTCAAACATTTCCAAAATCGGATTAATTAATATATATGGTTAGGTTACTACCGTATAGCCATATAATGTTTACTATGTTTCAGAAAACATGTTAATGTAGCTACGGTAGCAGTCGGTGCTCTTCCAATATGTGCTCTACCGCGAAACTGTGATCTACCATATTCCAATACGTGCTCTACCGTGAAACTAGCCTTATAAGGCTAACTATCGAAAATATCATGACTTAACCAAACCAATCGTTAGGTCAACTATACGCCCTTGACGATTGGTTAGGTTAAGTCGTGATATTTTCGTTAGTTAGCCTTATAAAGCTAACTAACGTACCTGCTGCTAATCCGAATAATCTAAGGTAGATCACGTATTGGATTGTAAATTTTCGCGGTAGAGCACATATTGGAAGAGCACCTAGCAGTCTTATTACCTATCCTATACCAGATTATAATTATTACATTTTTAATAATGGACCAGACCCAGACCCGGGTCATATACTGAAAGACCCGACAGGACCTGAAAGTTCACTTTCAGGTCCGACCCGGACCCGGACCAGGACCCGAAAGTAAATTAGAAAAATGACCCAGACCCGGACCCGACCCGAAAGTGATAGATAGACCCGCACAGCCCTGGTCCCTTCTGTCAAGTAACCTTTTTTGTTACGAGGTAGGTTGAACAACCTCAAAACTTTGTTATTATTCATTCTGTTCCAAAAAATATTTGATGGAAAAGTAAAACCAAATAACTTTCCTTGCCCTCCTCCCTTTTTATGGGGGTTATTCAAACTTTTGTTTTACGACGTTGTAATAATTATTATAATTCTAAATAACCTTTAAACGTAATTCGATATCGTATCTTTTTTTTTATTTATTTTTTTAGGTTTTAAGATTTTATAATGCGCTTTGTTTTTAACTTCACGAACCACATTAAAGACCTACTTCCTCATTTCTTGCGAGATCTGGCAATGACGTTGCTTGTCAAGGAACTTTTAGAAGAGGGAACCTTTTTGTTTTTCTTGTAATCTTCAAGAATAACGATAATAATAATTAGCACAGCGCTCAGGCAACTAATACAGGGTGTTCGGAAAGTCACTGTGCACTTATATTTATTTAATAGCATACAATAGTATAACATTGCATATATGATAGAGGTTATGGATGGGACCATCAGAACTTATAAAAGGTGTGAAAGTGATGTCCTTTAACAGCAATACAGGCCTGGACCCGTCTTATTTTATTTTGAAACACCTTTGTCAGTTCTTCTTTTGAAATGGACCTTATGTACGCAGTTATTGCAGTTTTCAGGTCATCAAGCGTGAGTGGACGATCTCGATTATATAAGTGCACAGTAACTTTCCGAACACCCTGTACAATCCATACGCTAATTCCCATATTATTATTAGTACCAGCACCATCGGGAGTCGAATTCCCAACCTCAGTGCCTTCACTTCGCTTATATGGAAACGGTGCTACCCACTAAGTCAGTGGTGCGCAAACTGCGAGAGAGGGGACGCAAGAATCAGGAAAGATTAGAATTTCGAATCGGCAAAACATAAAAGAAAATGCTTTTTTTAATAATTTTATTTTATTTTATCCATATTTACGCTCACTCATCGCACTGAATGACTCAACCTCGCACACCAAAGCGACCTTACATCTGAATTGTTCAGCTCAGTATGCGTTTGTTTATTTTTAATTTTTCTTTTTCAAATATTGTGTTTTAATGATATCTTTGCAGTGTTTTTTTTATGCAGTAAATTATATCTCAAATAACTGTTTTAAATATGATAAATTTGTTTTAAAGATAGCTTTCAAATGATTACTTTTGTAAGATAAACTGTTTTGCGCGATAAAGATCGTTTGTGGTGTAATAAAATGAAAAGGTTTCAAAGTAGTTTTTATTTTTCATTTACGTACACACAGCAGCTCCTTCACACATTCATAATAGATACATAATAGATACATAACAGATACATTTATAATATATTTTTAGAAAATGCGATTACGGCGAAATATCCATATACTTATGGGTATTTTAATACTTTATTCCAACGACTTCTTTTGCAATTAAATGCTTTTGTCTACGACTCTACGTGAATTATTAGATGATAATGATAATAGTATTTTTTTTGAACGCACGGGGAAATAGGGGGCGCGAAAATACTAGACAGGCTCAATAAGGGGGCACCCCCATTAAAAAAGTTTGCGCACTCTCGCACTAAGCTACGAGTAATGATATCAGGTTACGTCTTTTACCGATAATAAATATTTTCTCAGAATTTTAAATTCCATTTCGAGTTCCATTTCGTGTGAAACCTGCCGAGTTCTTGCTCCGATTGTGATGAAAAATGACGCCGAATCCAAATCCAATTTTCATTCAGGAGAGAAAAATTCCTCAGAAGACGGAATTGGACACGCGGACGGAATTATTCTCGTGTAAATTACGTAAAAGATTCCTACGGAGGGTATTAAATATAAACATACCCACCCAATTTTGGGCACTTTCAATATTGTCTTCTTTTAATGGCGGAATTTTTCTCAATTTTCTATATTTTGATTTCCTAAAATTTCCTTGTTTTTTTTTCATTTTTTTTTATTTCGAATAATTTATTCCCTTATTTTACTTCACATCAATTTTCGTTCACTAAAGATTTTTCATCCAATTTTCTTGCTAAATTTGATTCATTTCCTTTTCTTTATATCAATTTTTCCTCATTTCCTTACATTTTTCGAACACTTTTCTCGAAAGGTTTTTCCTTTTTTCAGTTTAGAAAATTTTTCTCATTTTTTCAAAGCTTGAATTTTTTTTAGCAACAGAAAGACGAACTCGGAATTTCTAAGTTCTTTTACGATATATATATATATATATATATATATATATAATGTAGGGATGATGATGATGATGTTCGATGATGGTAACCTGGTAGGAGTTTTGCGCATCGATCGTTTATTGGAAGGAGGTCAGACTCGTGGCCTTCCTCCAGAACTGGCTTTGGGAAGGAGAAAATTGCTTTCTTGAGCTCTCCATATATATATATATGTCGACTGCTGATGCATAGTTAATATGGTTGAAATGTTGTTGATATTTGTGACAGTTCATAAATTAATATTGATGTACTGTTGATACAACAAATGTGGATCTTTCATGTTTCATTAACTGTTTCCGATTTTTATGAAAACAACGTGATATGTACAGTTTTTCACGCTGATTTCAAAATTATAAACCATTTCATCGAGAAATATATAACCAAAAAGTTATAATGTGCAGAAACTAGCAAATGTTTGAAAGAGCGTAGGCTATAGAAATTTTAAAATAATATGCTGATTCTAAAAATAAGTTTTTTCTAAATGAAAGTAAATTATAGAATACTACAAAAAGTACTAGAACGGTGTAATCACTGCAAGCATAGGCTAGGCTATTTTTTAAACGGTGGCGTTGCGCATCTATTTTGTTCTTCCGCTGCAAGCATAGACTATCACTGCAAGCATACGCTAGGCTATTTTTTAAACGGTGGCGTTGCGCATCTATTTTGTTTTTCCGCTGCAAGCATAAACTATCACTGCAAGCATAGGCTAGGCTATTTTTTAAACGGTGGCGTTGCGCATCTATTTTGTTCTTCCGCTGCAAGCATAGACTATCACTGCAAGCATAGGCTAGGCTATTTTTTAAACGGTGGCGTTGCGCATCTATTTTGTTCTTCCGCTGCAAGCATAGACTATATATAGTTCAACATCTTTTTACTTTCCAATGACTGACAAATTTAATTTTATAGAATTATATAGGAAGACTGAGACAGAAGAAAATGCAGTAATTTTTTACAAGAATATAACTTAATACCGAAAGAAAAACAGTGTCCTAGAAAACATTAAATGCTAATAAGTCTAACTTAACCTAACCTAACCTAACCTAAGTATTTCTCGATGAAATGGTTTATAATTTTGAAATCAGCGTGAAAAACTGTACATATCACGTTGTTTTCATAAAAATCGGAAACAGTTAATGAAACAGGAAAGACCCCAATAGGTTACCAGGTTACCAGATTCTTTTGAAAATAGCACCAGTAGTGTATTTTGACCCTCTGAATACGAAATAACAGTCTTTTTTTTGGAGAAATTCGAACATTTTGCATAATAGGGCAATAAAAATGCAAAATAGATTACATGATAATATACAGGGTGTACATAAAGTCAGGATCTATTTTTGTGAAGCACTTGGAAATTATATGGAATTCAATCATAAAATGATAAAGTGGTAACATTTATTAAATAATTAAGAGTAGGATTCGACGTGACGTCCATCATTATCCCTGCACAGCTCATATCGTTCCGCAGCATTTCTAAACACATTCTGGAGCATTTGCGGGGTTATGTTATCTGCAGCAGTTCGTATACGTGTACGTAAGTTTTGAAGACTCGTAATCTTCGTCTGATAGACGTGCGATTTGATAAAGCCCCATGCAAAGAAATCTAAAGGGGTTAAATCTGGTGATCTCGCTGGCCAAGGTCTTTGGTTGCTTCCGCGTCCGATCCAGCGATTTGGAAAACGTCCATTTAGATAATCCTGAACAATTTTGGCATAGTGACAAGGAGCACCATCATGTTGATAGACGACGGGGATAGGATTGTTAGTACCGTCGTCTATCAACATGATGGTGCTCCTCGTCACTATGCCAAAATTGTTCAGGATTATCTAAATGGACGTTTTCCAAATCGCTGGATCGGACGCGGAAGCAACCAAAGACCTTGGCCAGCGAGATGACCAGATTTAACCCCTTTAGATTTCTTTGCATGGGGCTTTATCGAGTCGCACGTCTATCAGACGAAGATTACGAGTCTTGAAAACTTACGTACACGTATACGAACTGCTGCAGATAACATAACCCCGCAAATGCTCCAGAATGTGTTTAGAAATGCTGCGGAACGATTTGAGATGTGCAGGGATACTGATGGACGTCACGTCGAATCCTACTCTTAATTATTTAATAAATGTTACCACTTTATCATTTTATGATTGAATTCCATATAATTTCCAAGTGCTTCACCAAAATAGATCCTGACTTTATGTACACCCTGTATATTACATATATATATATATATATATATATATAATATATATATATATATATATATATGTGTATATATATATATATATTAACATTAAAATTAACCAACTGATTAGGTTAACTGAATGCCCGGTTAGGTCAACTGTACGCCCATGACGATTGGTTAGGTTAAGTGAGATATTTCGTTAGTTTGTATTATTTTTGTAATTTTCCAGTTTTCCATTCTGTTCCTTTTATGCTTTAAAAGTGTCACGAATGTATATATATATATATATATATATTATATATATATATATACAAAGGTGGGCACCCGGGCCTCAAAAAGGACCGACGGTCCCGGTCACGGTCACGGTCCTTTCTGAAGATAGGACCTAGGAACGACTCGGTCCTCGGTCCTTATATATAATATAAGTGAAAAATTTGATTAAAATGAAAAATGAAATTAAAGACACCGGAAATCTTTAATTTTATTAACGTAAATTATAATTAATACAATACATAAATGCAGAAAAAAAGTTAAGTTAAATGCTTGAGTTTCCTTTCAAGAAGACTAGCATTTCAAAATGGCTGTCACTGAGCCCTGACCTTTTCGGCTTGAGGACGTCCTTCCCCAAAGAGAAGAGCCTCTCCACGGCGGCACTGGATGAGATAGGCGTGTTAAACTTGATGAACACAGCAAGCACTTGTACTCCAGGTTCTGCTCACTCTTGGGGCCCAGGTATTCAAAGTATTTGTCCAGGTACGGCCAGGGATTGCCGGGTTCAGTTCTTCCGCTAGGAGCTCCAGTTGCTTGACTTGAAGTTGAAGCACTAACATCAGTAGATTCTTCGTCTCCTCCAGGTGTTGAAACAAGTTTCAGTTCAGTCTCAGTCTCTTTCTGAGTCTTCTGGAGGAAACGATCCTTCTTTAGAACTTCAAATAATCACTAAACACACTAAAATCACTAAAAAAGACCGTTCGGAATTGCTTAAAAATGGACCGTCGCTCCTCATTTCGGTCCTCACTGAGAAAAGGACCGACTTTCCCGCTAACGGTCCTTAAAAAGGACCGAGTTCCTGGAGTTCGGTCCTTTGGAACTCGGTCCTGCCCACCTTTGTATATATATATATATATATATATTAGCCTAGGTCTTTGCGCGAACTAAGAATAAGATGGCCTATAGCCTACGTCCAATTTTCAACGCAAATTATAATCAAATTTATTAAGAATAAACAAATTAAATGTACGAAATTCAAACGTTAAAGGGCTATAACGTTTTTATTATTCATTTATTGGAAAAACATTACATATTTTTTTAAATCAGCGTTAAAAAGTACACATGATGGTAATAGTTTATTTTAATTCCGATGGTGGGCACCAAACGGAAAAGATCCACATATTATATATATATATATATATACACACACACCTTGGTTGAATGGTTTGTTCTGAGAGAAGCGTAGCTTAGTGAGGAATAAGAGGAGGAAAAGATGGTACATGTTTATTTATAGACGTTTCAGAAAAGTTCAATTTCCATCATCAGTGCTAAAAAGTTTAAAAAACAAATAGAAATAAATAAGTATAATAATAACGCCTGTGATTTGTGGTGCTTTCATGGTAGACCCAGATTAGGACCAGTATACTTGAATATGTGTAGAAGTCGGGGTCAGTATAAGGCGGCCATAAGGCGATGTAAACAGGAAGAAGAGTCTATTCGAGCATCAAAAGCCTGTGAAGCTCGCATAAATAACGAAAATAAAATTTTTTGGAAATTTATTAAGAATCAAACGGGTGTCAAAAATGTCCCCTCCGACAATCGATGGGGTGTCGGGGGAGGATGAAATTGCAAAACTGTGGAAAAACCACTATTCTAACATTCTTAACAGTGTGAGTAGGGATAATCTTAAGATAGGTTGCAGCGAAACAATTGTGGGAGGGACAAGGGAAAATATTTTGATATCATTTTCTGAAGTAAAGAGGTTAATTAAAGAGTTAAAAACTGGTTCTGCGTCAGGGGTAGATGACTTATCGAATGAGCACTTAAAATATGCAAATGACGTAGTATGTCTGCATATATCATTGCTCCTATCAGCCATGCTTGCTCATAGCTATATCCCTGCAGAGTTCATGAGGGTATATATCTTGCCCCTGGTCAAAAATAAATACGGAGACATTCTGTCCAGCAATAATTACAGGCCTATTGCTGTCGCTTCCTGCTTCTCGAAACTACTAGAAAAACTCTTGTTACGCCGATTAGATGATTTCCTATGGACATCTCCAAATCAGTTTGGCTTTAAAAGGTCCCACTTAACTGACCTGTGTATCTATGTACTTAAAGAAAAAATATCTAAATACATTGACAGTAATTCAACTATTTATAGCTGTTTCTTAGATATAAGTAAGGCATATGATAGGGTGAACCACAATATTTTATTTGCAAAACTAGAAGACAGGAAGGTTCCCATGTACATATTAAATTTATTGAAATTTTGGTATTCCCACCAATCTTTCACTGTTAGGTGGGGCAATGTACTATCCGAGTGTTTTGGCTTCTCTTGCGGGGTGAGACAAGGCTCCTTGCTCTCCCCTATGCTGTTTAATGTGTATATTGACGGATTAATTGCTTCACTTAATGAGGCAACAGTGGGATGTTGTATAAATAACACAAGGATAAATAACTTAGTTCATGCCGATGATATGGTGTTAATAAGTCCCTCTGTTAAAGGTGTGGATCGGCTACTAAAAGTCTGCGAAGTGCATCCGCAGAAACATGATATTCTTTTTAATGTTACAAAAACTAAGGTTATGCAATTTCATCTAATCAGCCAGCTGATATAAGGTTTAAAATGAATGGTGAAGTAATTGAGGAAGTACAAGAGTTTAAGTATTTGGGTCAAACTATTACCAGCTCCTTGAGTGATGACTCGGATATAAGAAAACAATCTCGAAGCCTGTGTGCTAAGCGAATATGACCATAAGGAACTTTCGATTCTGTACAAGTGAAGCTAAAGACACTCTCTTTCGTACTTTCTGCAGTAATATATACGGACAGCAACTGTGGGTGAATTATAAAAAAGGTTCTGGAAGAACTCTAAATTTGCTGCACAACAGGTCTTTTAGACTCTTACATAAATTACCCCCGAGATGCTCAGCTTCGCAAATGTTTGCTACCCGCACCGCAATGTCCCGAGCTTCCTGGAGGTAACAAGACGTGCTCAACACAGTCTAATGCAAAGAATTAAAAAATCAACGAACCCGATCATCCAAGCTATCCATGAGTCCTGCTATTTATCCTCTAAGCTATGGACTTCTTGGTACGAAAACGTATGTCTGTAGCTCCACTTAACTTCGACATTACAGTATTATTTCTAATCAATTGTATATATTTCTATCCTTAGTGTGTGAACTGTCATTGTATTAATAATATCTGTCATATGGACTATAGTATGCCAATAAACCTTTTCATTTTCATTTTCATTTTCAATAAGCAAAAACGAACAATATATTAAAATCTTTAACCAGAAAGTTTCTTAATAATATTTATGATCCCCCCCCCCCTTAAAGTTCCCACTGTTAAAAAAGACGTACAATATTTTTCATTCCCCTATTACGACCACATGAGCCACAAAATACTTTCAGAACTCCGTCTCTTACTCACCCCGCTTTACCCCCAAATTAAATTTCAATTCGCCTTCACCAACAACAATAGTATCAAATCTTACCTCAACCATAAAGAAAAAAACACCCCAGCCACTTGCTTCGTCCACTATCTACGCTTTTAATTGTGTTCGCTGCAAAGCGAACTATATGGCAGTACCATCCGCCAATATCAAACAAGAGTGGACGAGCATTGTGGGATTTCTACAAGAACTTCACAGCCCTTGAACAAACCCTCCAAATCAACAATAAGGGATCATTGCCACCTTCACAACCACTCGTTACTTCCTCCAATTTAAAAATCGTTAATTCAGCCAACCAACTAATCAATCTCCGCATACTTGAGTCCCTTTATATCCTCAGTATCCAGCCAACCCTCAACGACTACAGTTCCGCTTTCAATTTAAACATCGCCAAATAAACTCTCAAACTCAAAAGAAATCCACCATCACTCCGCCTGGCTCCATCTTTCTAATATGGAATTTTTTCAACAAGCAACCATTCCCAATCTTCTGTACAATTAGTCTCTCATTACGTTAACAATTTGGTAAGAACCCCCTCAATTCTGTTTCACCTTTTAATCGTTTTATATTTCACTTATTGTCCATACTTTTATACTTTATATCATTTCATTTTTAATCTTTTAATTTAATATATATTGTAACCATACTATTAATTCTCGCTAATTATCGCGCCATTTTAATTTATTGTTCGTTTTTGTTTATTATACTTATTTGTTTCTATTGTTTTTTTAAACTTTTTAGTACTGATGATGGAAATTGAACTTTTCCGAAACGTCTGTAAATAAACATGTACCATCTTTTCAGCCTCCTATTCCTCACTATATATATATTATATATATATATATATATATATGAATGAAACGACATAAGTATTAAGGAACGTCTCTGCACACGAGGAGGAGAGATAACGAATAAATGAAAAATGAGGCGAACCGCCCGGGAATCGAACCCAGGGCCTTCCAATTGCCGGTTGGAAGGCCCTGGATTCGATTCCCGGGCGGTTCGCCTCATTTTTCATTTATTCGTTATCTCTCCTCCTCGTGTGCAGAGACGTTCCTTAATACTTATGTCGTTTCTATTCATTTATATACTGCGTGGTCATTGCAGTTATATATATATATATATATATATATATATATATATATATATATATAATGTGTGTGTTTATGCACACTTTATCCATGAAGTCTATGAAGGAAATTCATGTATTTTACTTAATTTTATAAAATGTTTGCGGGCAAAATATTTTTGGGGAACTTTCAAAAACGAGTGGTGTTTATTACAGTTTATGATCCATTTTAGGTACTTTACATAAAATTTTAAGGAAAGGTAAAAGGAGAGTAATATTAGATGAAAGTAATAGAATTAAAGAATTAATTTTGGAATGACAGAGGGATTAAATTCTATTCTATTCCCTCGTACATTTGTTAACCCCTCCGTCTATGGCAAGGGTAGGGGAACTTTTTTGTGTATTACCCAAAAATCTATTTGAGTGAAATGAAATTACCCCCAGACTTCAAAGTAAACAAAAACAAGCCAATTGCTCTTAAAATTGTTGCATATGGTATACAAAAAATTCAAATTCAAAAAATGTTTATTGGATCCATTATTATGGAGAAATAAAAAAAAGGCACACATGCTGGCATAAGAATAGCACACAAACAAAATTAGTAAAAAGGATTGAAGAACTGAAGAATTTCATTCAAAGCATCTCCACTTCAGGTTTTGGAAAAATGATGCTGTTTCATTTTTGATACATCAAAATCAGGACGTAAATTCGTAATATTCTAAAATTTAGAATAACGCCACCTTTATGTAACAAAATAAAATAAAAATATACAAAAAAAATATCAGCACAAAGTGTCAAGCACTAAAAGCACCTCTTCGTTTCATGATACCATACACACGAATGAGGCTCTGAGGGAAGTGTCTCTCATACCGCACGCATTACCCCCAAAATTTTTAAATTTACCCCTGTTCCCCGACCACTGGCTCTATGGCCTTGGTCGGTTGGAAGTTGACGGGGGTTCTGGTTAGGTGGCAGCAATGGATTTGTTACTCTGAAGTAGCTGATACCGCATAGGGAATCGTAGTAGTTTTCTTCTATACCACTCTCCGATTTCTTCTTATAACGTATCGGGAAATTATTTCTCTACTTACGACTAAGTTCTCTGAAGGTTCCTCGATTCTTCTTATAACGTATCGGGAAATTATTTTTCTCTATTTAAGACTAAATTCTTTGAAGAGAGCAAGGCTCGAAGGAGAAGACAAAGATATTTCTTACTATATTTTACTACTAAAATGTTACAGGTAACGCTCAGCCTCTAAGTCTAGTCAGAATGAATATTGGAGAAATGTTATGGGTTTTTATATCCAATTTTTTTCTTACCTCATTATTATTTAATGCTGATCTGTTTTATTCTAAATAGGCTGATTTACTTTGCAAAACATTTAAAGACAAAACAAATATTTTTGCTGTATCAATGCCTAGATTGCTAAGCAAAGGAAGCCATATTTTTACATTTTTAAACCGCATATTGACAGATCTGATGTTAACATAATCTGTCGAGTTAACTAAAAATGGAAATTGAAATATGCTTCCCATACGAATAACAAACAAACATGCACATGGGCCAAAATTAAAGGCTTAAGATTAAAAATTAAACCTTAAGCAGGACATGACGTCATCTTTTACAACGAAGAGAGAATGTACTAGTGGTGGACCGGATATCCGCATCATTTTTAACATCCGCATCCGCACTTCTGACTGCGGATGTTTTGCGGATATTACCTCTAATAAATTATGCAATTTACAATTAAATTAGCTTATAAAGTAGCTTATAAGGCCCAGTCATGCACATTTCATGTAAAGTATTAATTATTAATGAACAAACAAATATATAAACCTCAAAATATAAATACCTGATAACACAGAAAATTGAATGAAACTTGTTTCATTGAATTTTATGTGGCTGAAACTCTTGAGAAAGTTATTATTTTTATCATAATGAAAACATTAATATTAATTTTAATTCTTATGCATTGCCTGCCATAATAGTAATATCACGAAATTTGAAAAATTATGTTATATATTCATAATTCCATATTATACTGATAGAATAACTAAATATCCGCATCCGCATCGGCGGATATTGAAATTAAAGATCCGTATCCGCATCCGCATATGTTGAAAACTGACATCCGGTCCACCACTAGAATGTACACAAAAAAATGAACAAGATTACATTATTAAGCTAAGTCTACGAAAATGATTAAGGTGTTTAAAGAAAAATAGTTAACCAATTATAAAATAGAAAGCAAATCAAAAATGTATCCAAACTTGTGTCAGCGTTATACGATTTTGGGTTTTATACAAACTGATTATGTAGTTTACAAAGAAATAATTTACCAATTATAGAATAGAAAGCAAATCAAAGTTTTATCCAAACTCGTGTCAGTGTGATACGATTTTGGGCTTGATATGTAAAACTGAATATATGAATAAGAATATAAGGCTTATATAAATATTACGAAGTATCATCAGAATTATATGAATGAAGGGATTATTCATTGTTCATTTTTACAAGGCTCTTCCCTCTAGAATGGTATTAATACAATAATATAACATTGTAACTATTCTAACTAGATGATAACAAATGGTTTTTTATAATATAGATTTATATACACAGCATAAGTTGGGGTGGTTAAGTTACAATGCACAGTAATTAGAAAATCAAATCCTTAACATGACACTTGCTTAGAGAGTTATTAACGAACCAAGGACCTGAGCCGAACCGGCTGCCCAAAGGGCGAGGCACACACTCGCAAGAGGGTGAGGCTTCGACTGCCTTCTCAAAGTGGTTGCACTTTGCCCTGGAGAAACTCCCATGGTGCCACGTTTACAAAAGATTCTTAAGGTTGCAAGGGTTGTCTAACAATGATATTAGCAAAAGAGTTTATATAATTTTGGTTCTACCCTTAACTCCTTTATGTGGTTTATATTAACCGAAAAGAACATTTAGAATTTAGGAATCTCTGTTTAAGATTATAGATTTGCACACTGGAGTCAAGGTTAAGAAAGAGGCCAGATGATGCACTGGGGCATCGAGGCGAGTTATAAAATATTAAAAATTCAAAGATTAATACTTTAATTTATGCAAACAGAATAAAAGAATTCATACGTTAATTTAGACAAACAATGATATTGTTAAATTTTACAAAAATTTATTTTCCTCTGGAAAACCTTCGCCACATGGTTCCCTCCCCAGAGTTGGAACTAGGGGGTTAGTTTGAATATCCTCTCAGACAACAGCCATTGGATGTAGTGTTATATGGAGACAAAGAATAGTTACAGAAGTAGTTGGATGTAATGTTCCATAAGGAAAAAAGAAATAGTTAAATAAAATACATCGACTTTGTACTTAATCCACTATATTTATCAGTTAAATTTTACGCTAAAATCGATACTTATGCACTACTGAACACTTATAGTTAACGGTCATTTGTCTGTCCTTGAGCACTTGGAGTCTGATTTGTCTAGGTCCACTTTTTACACTGGTCTAAGTTCACCGTGTGCATACACTTTTAAATCAAACGCGATTTTTTATCAACTTTATGAGAACAAGATTTGAGAGAAAGTAATTTCAATGAACTATTGGAATAGTACTTAAGTGAATTTGATACGATTTCTGCAAGGTTTTGAACGGATATGGGTCGTTTGAGAACTTTTTTAGAACTTTGGAATTGACTAAACTCTATAGCGTGGAAGGTGTAAAATTTTAAGGTATTGTGCAGTGAAAGGTTTACGTGTGGACATTGCTCTGGAACTGGAAGTATGGTTAAAGAAACAATTTGTAATTGTTGTAAGCCGACGTTATGATTACTGTTCTTCGTTTCGTGTATTTGGTCCTTTTGGAGCTACGCGAGTGACTTTAGTGATGGAAGTTCCGCTTCCGAAATCAAAGTGGCAGATGGCTCCAGAAAATTATGACCAATCGAATATTCAGGAACAGGCAGGAGTCTGAACGAGTGGGGCCAATCATGGAGATAGCTTTGAAGGGCGGTGGCCTATCGGGCTGCGAGATAATAGGGATAGAGAAGGATAAGAAAGGACTTGAAACACAGATTAAGATGACAAGAACGAAGAAAGCCGATGAATTCTGAGCATAAGTATGCCCAGAAGCTGTTTGATGATGGTAGAAAGGAACATTTAGAGGAGGAGAAAGAAGGTTATGGTCAATGCCGAGGTTCTTGATCTGTGGTTTGACCTGAGGAAGGGCCAACAAGGAGACAGGAGACAGGGGACAAGGATCCCCCTTTTTCCGCTAATTTACGTGAGGGCACGGAGAACTCGTCTATGTCCCTCGGACATGATGCAAGCTCGGCTTGTGACCTCGAGTCTCGTTGTCTAAAATGATCCAGTGTTTCCCAACCGGGGGCCATATGGCTCCCTGGGGGCCATGGCACATTTGAAGGGGGCCACAGGAAAATGTTATTTTGTAAAATAGAGTTAAATCTGCATATTACCTACTGAAAATAATGCTTATGGGGGCCACGGGAAAAAATAAGGTTCCTAAGGGGGGCCATAAGCCAAAACCGGTTGGGAACCACTGAAATTTATTTTATTTAGTTGTCTCTAAATGACGTTCATATCTTGCCACGCGCCAACAACGCGTCTTTGACGAATTCGGAAGACAATTGCCACTCTTCTCTTCCCACCAAAGGGAATGATGCATCTTTGCATTGCTCTACAGAACAACGTTCATTCGATTTTGTACTTTCTAATACGGAGGATTGGAAATCGAAATGTGGCGGTACCATTTCAGACACCTGCCGAAAGTCTTCTCTTTCTCCTACTAAACAGAAGACTTATCTTCCTCCTGTTTCCCGTCAGAAATGATTTCCATATGAAATTGGAGAGACTTTCGAAACGGAGGAAACCCACTTTAACGTTAATGATAGCGAAATCACAAAACGGCGACCAGACTCGAAATACGGTTTAAACGACTTATAATGGCCTACCGAGGAACCAATCCCTTCAAGCAGCCAAAAGGCAGAAGAAACCATTTCTCAGAAGAGAAATTCAAAAGAATTTAAAAGACGCAAAGAGAGAAACCAGTTTTCGTGTTTCGAAACTGTAACCGGTTTTCCAACTAGGCTCCGTTCGCCGAAGTTTTTTTTTCCGTCGCGTTTTCGTGAGTACAATAGCCTCACCCTTCAAAGAAGCTGATTAAGTAATTAAGTAATTACTTAAGTAATTAAGTAATTTTTTATTCAAGGCTTATTTTTTAAAAACTTTATTTAGGCATTGTCATTATTTGTGATTAGTGACATTTAATTTTAGCAAACCAATCATTGTAATTTCAATAGCTCTTTTATTTATTGTGAACATTTATCTCTTATTGTAATTAAAAAAGAAACTGGGCAACATATCCTTTTACTTGATACAAACTATCTGTGAACCATAGCGACTAATTAATAACAATTAATTTATATTCCTCAACCTTTTAAATTAGAAAGCATCGTTGATTACTGTATAGAGACGCAGTCTACGCAATATGCATATGAATGAATGAATGAATGAATGAATATACGTCAAATTGAGTTTGTATCAGGTCACTTGAAATTCTTCACTACTTTATCATCTCGACCACTTTAGACTCGTTCATCGCTGTCTCTCTAGTTCAAATACGAGAGGGTCACTTTTGTGATATTGTAAAACGATGTTATTTAGAGCAGCTTTCGAAGGAACTTTAATAAAAACTTTTAGTTTTAGTATAATTCTCAATTTCTCACTGATTGCTTCTCATTTGCCTTCAGTCCCATTCCCATTCCCATTCGAGGTCCGATAGTGAGAATGCTCGAAATAGGAATTTCAGATTTAGTAACGGGCAAAAGGAGGGCTGTGACGCGAATGCGAGGTCGAGAGTTTTTTCCTTTAAAAATTTGAACGCAAAGTGTGAATTCTACAGTGAGACTAAATCGATTTGAGAATTGCCTCCTTTGAGAGTCCCTCTCTCGGATTTCTCATTTTTGAGTGAAGAAGGAACAATGAATAAAAACAAACTCTTCCCACTACAATTGAAAAGATTAACAATAGAAAAAATGGATGATAAGTTAACTAACTAATTAGCTATACGGTACTCAGTTATTTATCCGTGATTGAGGGACGGCCCATGATCACGGATAACCCGATTTCATGGTTAACTCAGTATACCCCGCCGGTGTGTGGATGGGTCAGCCGCTACTGACTGGCCTCCCACCTCTTGCGCTACCACACGCAGTATTATTCTATTAGTGTATATATACGAGTACAATTAAGTAGTTTGTTGGGCTGGCGATTAAGTATAAATTTACTTTAAAAAAATGTTAATTAAAGGTACTTTTTACATTTTATATTTTTAGTGACACTTTTTCATTTTGGAGAAATTTCGAAATTGCTTTAGTGAAATTTACAAAATTTTCTTATCTTTTATAATTTTTAAATTTTTATGTTTTCCTTTGTAATTCCTAAAAGGTGCTTATAGACTTCAAACACAAGAATCTCGTGAAGTAAAAAATAAACTCGTCTTTTTATTTGGGATTTTTCGTCGGGAAAGGTAATTTAAAACTATTTTTGCCAATTTGTAGTAAACAAACTACTTCGAGCCAGTTATTTTCAGCGTTGCGTTGTAGAATATATATATATATATATATTGGTTAGGACATAAAATAAAGTTTGATGTAATATTAGGTATAATTAACAGAGCTGTGTGAAGTTCATTTGGTTTAATAGCTAAATAGCACCAGATTAGGTTGCGGTTGGTGGGGTTGAATTTGATTAAGTTGGTTAAATTATAATTTTACTTCCAATTAGATTTAGTTAGAAATAATTGTATAAAAATCTCATAATAGTCATCATTAAATTTATGCTATAATATTACGCAGAAATAAAATAAAGGCATGGATAAATGGAAGATTTGTAACTGCGAAGATTCTGAATTCTTGGTCCAGTTTGCGTAGAGTAATACTGAGATAATATAAATGTACTTCTGATTTGGAAGGGTGGATTTGCGTTGTCTCAGTAAGGGAACACAAATTTGCTGGGTAACTTGGTCGAGACCGAAAAAATCGGAGGCGTGGCTGCGTCTGCGATATAAACTAACGACATACGCACAAAAACATTCACTTAATCTATTAACGTAATATGTCAAAAACATTGCTTAATATACTGTATGGATATATACATATATACACAAACATTGTTGTTGTTGTTGTTGTTGTTATACTTGAGGGCATGTATCTGCTGAGATTATATGTGATTTGTAAATAATGATTCAAATTAAGATTTCAGTGATTTTGAGAAGAATATTGAAATTTTTTAAGTGATTTTTAACTTATAGAGTAATTGTCTGATCATAGATTTAGGAGTGTTTTACGCATATCGCCAGTAGCCCACTTTTATTGAGCACAATACATAACAAAGCAATAATCTCCGTACAAGGGTAAAGGGGAGGTGGTCTTGATGGAGGGGGTCATAATGTTTCTTCTGATTTGTGCCAGGCTGATTTTGGCACCATCACGAGAGACGAGTCATTCCAAATGTGCGCATTTCCGACTTCCGCAGCGAAAGCTTCGGGCATTAAGAGCCCCTTCAAACATGATCGTTTAAAACGTTTAAAAAAGATTTGTAGACGCTTATGAACGTTTATGCACGTTTATTAAACGTACCTTTGTTTTCACGAATCATTTGTTGCGCTAAATTTGGTTTTGGAGATTTACTCGAGTGAGGAACCAATTTATTTGGTTCTTGGTTATAATTGGATTGTTTCAAACGATTTTTCGCTCTTAAGAAAAGATTTATATAAACTACAAATCTAATAAATTGTATGATTGTAAGTTAAACAACTGTAAATCACTAATGTCCTATTTTTAGATAAATTGTTTCAGTGATTTAGGATTCGAATGTTTACTGTTCCTTCGCGTCGAGGTTTTCAACCTTTAAATGACACTAAGAGATTGTTTGGATAACGCGTATATGTATATATATATATATATATATATATATATATATATGTGTGTGTGTGTGTGTGTGTGTGTGTGGCCCATAAGTTCCAATCGATTATAATTAAAGCTAAAATACAACAAAAAATCAAACAAAGTAAAAGGTTTATAATAAGTTTAGAAATATTTACTCGATGATATGGCGTTAATCATGATATGATGTGGTGTTCTGTTAAAGGTCTGGATTGTCTGCTAAAAGTCTGCAAATTATATTGGTAGAAACATGATATCCGTTTTAATGTTACAAAAACTAAGGTTATGTAATTTGATCCTAAAAGCCGTAATCAGCCAGCTGATATTAGGTTTAAAATGAGAGGTGAAGCAATAGAGGAAATACAAGAATTGAAGTATTTGGGTCAAATTATCTCCAGCTCCTTGATTGATGACTCAGATATAAGAAAACAATCTCGAAGCTTTTGTGCTAAAGCGAACACAACTATAAGGAACTTCCAGTTATGTACGAGTGAAGCTAAAGGCACTCTCTTTCGTACTTTCTGCATAATATATACGGACAGCAACTCTGGTTGAATTATTAAAAAAGGTTCTGGTAGAACCCTAAATTTGCTGTACAACAGCTCTGTTAGACCCCTACAAAAATCAACCATCCCGATTATCCAAGCTATCCATCAGTCCTTCCGTATGTCTTCTAAGCTATAGAATTCATGGTATGAAAACGTCTGTCTGTAGCTCCACTTAACTTCGACATTATTGTATTATTTCTCATCAATTTGTGTATATTTTTATCCTTAGTACGTATGTGAATTGTCATTGTATTCTATTGTCAGTTCGTATTATTAATATTTGTCATATGGAATATGGTCTGCCAATAAACTTTTTCACTTTCATTTATTGATTAGATTATTTAATATATATATATACACACACACCTTTGGTTAGCTTCCGCCCGAATTGTTCATTCTGACGAAGGTCAAGCTTTTCGGTCAAGCTTTTCACTCCACCTTAGACCTACAACTTAACGTGAAATCCGAACCACGCCCCACCAGCAGCCCAGCGTCTTATCCACTAGGTCACCCAGGGTACCCATTTATCTACCAACCACTTTCTTTATTGTGTGGGAGGATGAACAGCTGGGTTTTGCTGCGCGCCGCCTTCCGTCACCGGGTCTCGAACCCAGGGCCGATGGATTCGTAGTCAGAGGCGCTAACCACTACACCACCGAGGCGCTACTATATAATTATATACACAGTATATATATATATATATATACAGTACTGGCCAAATTATTAGGAATTTTTTTAAAATTTCATTTTTTGGTATAAAATGTTAAATTAAACCAATTTTAAACGTTGAAAAGTTATTTATTTCTACACAAGAATACATGGTCATTATTTAGCAATAGTTTAGTACTTAGTTTGACCCCCCTTAGCTGCCTTAAGGGCTGCGACACGCTTCGGCATGCCATGAATCAATTTTTTGCATAATTCCTTAATACGTTTAGAGTGAAACCAGACTTGAATAAGTCGCTCTATGAGTTGGTGTTTTGTTGTTATCGGCGTTTCATGGATTACGTCCTTTAAAATACACCATAAACTTTCGATTGGGTTCATGTCTGGAGAATTTCCAGCCCATGGGAGCAACCGAACACTATTTTCATGACACCATTTTTTAACCGACTTTGCCGTGTGGCATGGAGCTGAGACTTGTTGAAAAATCCAACGTCTATTACCATACCATTCCCTTATTTGAGGCAGTAGACGTCCTCTTAGTACTTCTATATACTTGACTTGGTTCATATTCCCCTCAACAATGCTCAAACGACTAGTTCCATGCACAGAAATTGCTCCCCAAACCATGATCTTTTGTGGAAATTTCACCGTTTTCATCAGACACTCAGGCAAAAATTCTTCTCCAGGCCTCCTTCTTACACTTTGAACACGATCGTCAAGCACGGCAATCGTTGACTCATCGGAGAACACCACCTGCAATCAAAGAAAGCCCTGTGAAAGAGTCAGTGCATAGCGTATGAAGTACAGCTAAAACGAAGTACAGTATGACTTGCTGCTTTACAGATATTTTTACTGCAGTTTTATCACGTACTGTAAATACACTTCTATGCATACTGTATTTACTGTATTAACATTCTATTTAATGTTAAATACCCAACTAAACAGTTAAATATTATTCTTACCTGTTCCCAATCCTCACTAGTCCAGTTAATGTGTTCCTTTGCCCATGCAAAACGTGCCTTCTTCATAGCCTCAGTGAGCCTGGGCTTCTTTCTTCCTTGGGCGGTAGGCTTTGAAGCCGGCAGTTAGAAGCCTCCTGTTGACTGTTCTAGGACTAATATTGATGCCATCAGCCGCTAGACTACTGGAAATGTTTTTGCAAGTAGCTCTTCTATTTCTAAGAGACAAAATTGCAATCTGTCTATCAGTTCTTGGAGTCGTTACCCTTTTTCAGCCGCATCTTCCAACCCTTTTGGGGCCTACATTTTCTCCAAATACCATTTTTTTCTTAATACGAAGTACTGACTGTGGTGAAACATGGAGTTTGGCAGCGATTTCCTTTGTTTAAATGTAGAAGAAGTTAATAAAACCTGTATTTGCCCAATTTTCCGTGGACTCAAGTCATTCTTTCGCCCCATTTTCAAATTCACTTAAAAACTGTAACAAATAATTGCCGAAATTGGGTAAATACACTATTTAAATTAAACGGTAGTTACAATGACACGTAAAAGAAAGAGAAACACACCCGCATCGCACGACAACCAAACGACAACTGACGAACAAACACGATTCGTTCGACTAAAGAATTATGCAAAAAATTGATTCATGGCATGCCGAAGCGTGTCGCAGCCATTATGGCAGCTAAGGTGGGTCAAACTAAGTACTAAACTATTGCTAAATAATGACCATGTATTCTTGTGTAGAAATAAATAACTTTTCAACGTTTAAAATTGGTTTAATTTAACATTTTATACCAAAAAATGAAATTTTAAAAAAATTCCTAATAATTTGGCCAGTACTGTATATATAAAATTCGCTAGATGGATTTTCGCTTTAATTATAACCGATTGGGACTTATGGGCCACCCCTCTCTCTCTCTCTCTCTCTCTCTCTCTATATATATATATATATATATATATATATATATATTGCAAAATAGTGAGTGAATAGTGTCAGTGCACTCTCGAGTGAAAGTAACGTGTAACATAGTGTAGCCAAATAAATAAATATATAAATATGCCAGGATTTGAAAACATACAGTGAGCTTAAACGCCCTCAGAGCAGCTTAGCACGCGAACAAAGGATGGAAAACCAGGAAGACGGTCTTAAAACTCGATACGTCTCAGTTTTCAGAAAAGGACAAAAGTGACCAGTTGCCGGGATCAGTCGAGAATAGAAAAAAGAAGTGAAAGAAAGAAAAATGTCAAGAAATCAAGAAAAGTAAAGTAAATGTGAAAAATTATCGAAAATTAGGAAGTTGAACAAAAACGATGTATGCCTTAAGGACACTACCGTTGTATGCACTTGCAACTGCGAAACTGAAGCTGGCCAAACCACTGGCTTAAAATGTATCATATTCTACGCAACACATTTAAGCTTTACCAATGCATCAATCTGGGAAGAAAGGATAGAAAGGTAATAAACTCTTTGTACGGCTACGTTTGTACTGAGTGTATGGAAATAAATAGAAAACTTCTACAAGTTGGGATGGAAAATGGAAATAGAAATGGAAATGGATAACAGTTTGGTTGAGCAAGGAAATTCGACTAATACATCAACTAATATACCAATGGAACACTACGATGTGACAGAATATGCTGAAAGTATACTAACTGGAGTACAGAACACCGAGAACAAGGCATGTGAGAGAAGACCAGAAAAACATTTAGATGAAGGAATACACACGATACATGATAATAGCTTCATGAATAAAAAACGAAAGAACATCAAAGACTAAAGAGAAACACTGAGTGGGGAAGAAGTAGTGCCGGAACAAAAGAAAAAGAGTGAATCGCACAGATTTCAGGAGGGTAAGTCTGGAAACGCAAAAGAATTCAAAAGACGCACCATGTGCGAATATTACAATATTATTGACTACCCTAAAATTTCTTTGTACATGATGAGGAATGGAAGTTGTAGATACGAAGCAAACTGCTACTATTTCCACCCTTCTGTGTGCAGACAATCAATTAGGGAGAAAAAAATGCCTAAATATGGAGTGCCCATATTTTCACATTGAGGATATTCAAAGAAGAGAAAGAGAAATAACTCAAACCCTAAATAAAAGAAGTAATAACAATGGCAGTGAAGTACATTTTTTAGAAGAAATGAGAATGATAAAAGAACAACTGTCCCTTTTTAATGAAAAAATACCGAACCTCGCAGACATGTGTAACCCAACAAAGAATACACTACTCTCCAGTCCAACACCAGCCATTGTTAATTCAATAACCACAGCGGTACCAAAGACCGCATCCCCAATATTCTTAAATGCAATGGTCCACCCAATAACCAAACAGGAACCGTCAAAATCGTTCAGAAAAAAAAACATTATCCAAGACAACCGAGCACCAAGATTATTCACCCTATAAGTTTATTATACACAAATATATCAGTCTCGTACAAAGACCATGCAGACTGTAAATTACAATACCTACAAAATTTAGCTCTGGAAGCCAGCACAGATTTTATATACCTTAACGAAAAACACACTTGTATAAATGCGGAAAAGTCTGTAAAAACTGCATCGAAGGCACTGAAATAGCAATAATTGACTACAGCATAAAGAGCAGAGAGATTTGCTGGAAAAGGAGGAAGCTGTTGCATTTACATGGAAAACACATACACACGGGAAGTGAAGGTAACGAAATCAAACAACACAGTCGAAATCCTTATTTCGGGAGTAAAAGAACCGAACTTGTACGGACCACCAAACACCACAAAAAGTGAATTCCAGTTCGTTAAAAATGAAATGGAAAGAACCAAAACGTTAAAATCACTTATGAGTAAACTCCAGCAACAAATATTTTAATTTATGAAAATTTCAACTTCCATTCATAACATGGAAAAAAAATGACGAAGTTATATGTGTCGAGAAGTTCCACGGTAATATTACAAAAGAGATAGAAGCGAGGTAATAATGCTATTAGATATTAGGGAACATTATGCACTCGGCCAGGAAATTTTTGAAGCAACTAAGAAAAAAAATGTTTTAAACTTAATTTCTGACTAGAACCTAATCGATATACAAATAAAATTAGCAACCAGGAGACCAGAAATGCTTCCCAGAGAGTGAGAAGGAATATTTGAAAGTTTAAATATGAATTCAAAAAAAGTAGATTGGGAAAGTGTAAATAAAGACTTAAAGAAAGTAAATTGGTAATTGCTACTTCACGAGAACACTCCAGAAAAAAGCACCGTCTGTAATAGAAAATGAAACTAAACTCATGTTGCTTAAACGCGTTCCGATGAGAAATAGAAAACGTAGCAAACTCGAGAGAGAAAACGGAGAACATTATTTAGATAACGGAAACGTACTAATACTACTGTACATAACCAATTTTTCTCCTCCAACAATCCATAAATAAGGCGGATCTGCAGAGGGGTCGACTGCAGTTCGATCCTGAACCGTCATTCGAAGACATCAAGTAAAGACTCAAGTAGATATATTGTTTCACATATCCGATGCAAATTGTTATTCCATGCTCTGTGGGGAAAAAGAAAATAATGTTTTTCTCCTTCCATTACAGATAATAAATATACGTTCGTTCCATTGATACAGATTATGAAAATACTGACCAATAATCCATGTAAAGACTATATATATATATATATATATAGTGTGTGTGTGTGTGTGTGTGTTCCCCGAAAATGTCCCTATTTTATTTGTCCGTCATTTTATAATGGATTTATATTTTATAGTGCGGTTTCTTCTTCAGAAATGTTCAGATTTTTTCTGTCCGAATAACCTACTGCATATATCTATCATAAATGCGTATACCTTACATTTCTATCTTCATTACTTAATAACGAATGAATAATGTATACTAAACCGTTCTTCACCGTTTCATACTTAAAACACTAACTTTTCCCAATTTCGTAGAAATTAGGAAAAGATAAGATAATAAGGCCATAATAAGGCCATAGAAGGCATCACCTTGGTCCTTTAAGGAAAGCTAAGTCCTTGATTGCACCCTCAACAGTGGTGCCGTCTTTGCAGCTAGAACAGAAAATCAAGATCGTTGAGTCGTTTCATGTGACAATTGTGACGCAGGTGCGCAGAAACTTTTACAGATAATATGGATGCAGAGATCCACCCATAAAAAGACAATACCACAAATTTTAGACAATTTCAACAAAAAAAATGTAAACATCAAAAAACATAAGGGTAATAGTGGTAGGCGACGATCCACAAGAACTGAGCAACACGGAAATATGGTTCATGAAATTTTTGCGCGCACTCCGCAAAAGTTAATTCGACGTTTTGTCAGCAGAAGTAAATATTTCATGAACATCTATGCATCATGAACTTCGTACCGAATTAAACTTTTCCTACAGAATTCATTCACAGCTTCACTGACTAATGTTCAAAACAAAAAGAATGGAATGTTCAAACTAAAAGAAGATCCTGAGGTTTAGAAAAGCATCCACTCTAGGGAGATTAATAAGCAAAACTTCGTTACTAGAGAAGTCATGCTGGCGCTCCAATACAGTTTCAACGCAGTGTTGCTAAACTCAACATCCGGTTCGTTGTTGGGTGGTATGGTGTAGTAGGTCTCGACTTCTTTGACAATGAAACTGGAAAAGCAGTTACGGTAACGCAAAATTCATATTGTCAGATAGGGCTTACTAAAGAATTTCTACTTACTACAACCAATTGTTTTGTCCACAAAGGAAATGACTGCATTACCCTAGATTCACAGTGGTTTCAGCACGATGGAGCACATCCACACACTGCTTGTGAAACTCGCAACTTTTTGAGGAATCATTTTTTCCGGCGATTAATCTCCCTTCATGAGCCAGTCGGAATGGCCACCATACACACCTGACCTCACACCCCCGACATTTTTGTCGGGTTACATAAAAGACAGGTTCTATTCTACCAAACCTAATACATTTGAAGGCCTACAGACCAAAGTCTATCAGGTAATCAACAACATCCATTCTGAGCTATTTTCCAAAAATTATGTTAACATTTGTGTAAGGTTGAATATTGTGTCAGAAAAGAATGGCGATAACACTGAACATGTTATTTAATCAGCGTTAATAAACTCCTATATTTTATGTACAGATCTATTGCGTTTGTTTTGTGTCTAGATTCCTGTTTTGCTTAGAACATTTATTTAAAAAAGGGGCTTTTTGGGGACACCTGGTGTATATACATACACACTGTGTATATATGTAGTGTATTGGTTTTTAATAAGATAAGATATAATGTCTAATAAGAATTAAATGTTTTGTTTATAAAATTTAATATGTTTTGTTTAATAAAGAAGAAATAATATTTAATAAGAAATTAATAATGGTTTGTTTGAAATTAAAATATAAGGTGCTAGTTGGCAACGCCTGAAATGAGTCTAGAGAAAGTAAATGCCCAACTCAGTTTTTGGACGGGTTTGCCCCGATAGGGTATTTTTCGCATAAATTAAAAGTCGGCAAATTGTAAATAAAAGATTAATTTTCCCCGTCTCTTTTCTTTGTTCGAAATCATAATGCCGGCCACGGCTACCCGTCCCGCCTGTGTTTATAAAGCACAGTGAAGCGAGTGTAAAGAGAAGAAAGAGCAATGATAAAAGAAATTGAATAAAGTAAAGTAAATAAAAAATCGTAAATGAGGGGAATCTCTACACATATATATATATATATATATATATATATATATATATATGTTCAAACAACGAATAACAATATAATAACGAATAACAATATAACAATATAATAAGGAATGGACATAGATGAAAGAAAAGAGATAAGTAAAAGTTGCGAGGGAGTAAAACTGTCGAACGAGCGAAATGATAAAAGATAATAACTAAAACGTAGGAAATAAACAGCCGAAGAAAAATAATGATAATACCAAAATTAAGAAGTTTGAAAATAATAAGATAACAAGAAGTAGAAGCGGAGAAAATACAGTATGTAAATACTACGCAAAAGGGAACTACAGATATCGGGATGGGCAATGCATCTGTGCACATCCCACATTATGTAACACACATTACACAAGTGGATATTGCACATTCCACCATCTTACTGTCTGTAACACCTATGCAAGATATGGGAGGTGAAATACTGACAAAAATGCCGTTACCACCACCCTCAAAGGAACGCAACGGGTGAACAGGAAAACGAACATCAAAGAAGGTACCAATTTTTTAGACGTAGCCAACACAATTCATCTACTAAATACTATCCAGCAAATACAAGTCAGCTGACAAATATAGGAATCCGAGAGCCGGACAGAAAGTACGCACAAAGACACTTCATGCGTTATCGGACAACAGTTACCGACAAAGATAAAAAGAGGCGAATTCTCAAGGACCACAAGGCATCGAAATCGGCACCACCATTGGAAAACGAATCGGAACCACCTGTATGCGAAATCGACAGAGAAAAAATAAAAATAATCCTAGCCAACATTCAGGCCTTAAATCAAATCATTTCTCGGACAAAGTTTTATACCTGAAGGACTCATGCAAGAAGCCGAGCAGACTTTACATGCCTCACGGAAACTCATCTAAAGGACTGCCAGGCGACCTGTGAAAACTGTGAGTTCTGTGTTGACAAAAAGAAATACAATTTGACAACTATAACATACTCCGAGTCGACAGAACAGTGAGACGTAAAGGATGATGTGCTATTTACACACGCGAAAGGCATATGGCAGAAATGACTCTAAGTACCTCAAAGCTACGTAGAATGTGTAGCAACAAAAGTTGAAAAATTAAATATGGTATTAATTGTAATGTACAGACCCCCAAACACGCCAACCTCAAATTTTCAGATTCCATTACAGAAGTAAGAAACTGGGTAAAAGATTTTCACTCTCCAACCCCAAATATTTTTCTCTGTGGTGATTTTAACTTCCCATTCATGAAATATAAAAGGATAGGAAAAATATATGTATACACCAGGACAATGGGGCACACGGGAAGACCAGGAGCAGGTGAAAATGCGACTAGCTCTAGCTGATGAATTTATGTTAACGCAAGAAATAACAGAAACACAAGAAA
The DNA here is from genome assembly GCA_023014485.1 of Bathynomus jamesi. Lineage (NCBI taxonomy): Eukaryota > Metazoa > Arthropoda > Malacostraca > Isopoda > Cirolanidae > Bathynomus > Bathynomus jamesi. Next base: position 95,792 of record JAJOZX010003177.1, on the reverse strand, counting down.
AAACAACTGCCTAGACTTGGTATTCACAAACAACAGCAACCTAATTGATAATGTAAAAATATCCCCATCTATAATATCGGACCACAACATTATTGAAATAACAACTAATATAAAAGCAACAGGAAGGAAAGAACACGAACAACAAAAAGAAGAAATTCGAAATTTTTAATTTTCACTCCAAAGCTATAAACTGGGAAGATGTTGCATCCAACATGGAAGTAATAGATTGGAAAACCATTTTCGAGGCTAAGACAACGGAAAGAAGCTAATGACTTTAGAGGAGAAGACGCTGGAAATTGTGGAAAGACATGTCCCAAAAATACAGCAAGAGGAAAGAGAAGCAGGTTAGAGAGACAAAAGCGGTCATTATTCCGAAGAGAAAAAGAGTGACTGCAAAACTAAGTAACTGTAAAGATAACATCAGGAAAATATTAAATGATAACTGCGGAGTATCGATGACGTCATACAGGAACTAATTGAGAAGCATACAGAAAAAGAAGCCGACGACGCTATAAAAGCGATAAAGGTTAACTCACAGTACTTCTATAATTTTGCAAAAAGGAAGTCGAAAACCATGCGACTATCGGACCGCTGAAAAACGGGAACAGTGCTTTAGCTGATAATCTAACAGAAGTATCTGAATATTAAGGGCTCAGTACGAATCATCTTTCCGTATACCAAAACTAACAAACTGATATGCAATAGAAACGCGTTCTTTGAAGAAGAACTACAAGGGAAAGTATAACGGACCTCGGCTTTACGACAGATAATATTACACAAGCTATAGGGAACTAAAAGCACACTCAGCGGCAGGACCGGATAAATGGAATGCCACACTGATCAAAAACTGCAAGAATGCAATCGCTGAGCCCCTATATTGGATATGGAGGCGATCACTAGACACGGGAGAAATACCGGGCATCCTGAAGAGCGCGAACATAGTCCTACTATATAAAGGAGGAGATCGATCCGAGGCAAAAACTACAGGCCACTGTCGCTTACATCTCATCTCACCAAAATATTTGAAAGAATAGTTAGACAGAAAATCTATGACTCTTTGGAAACTCAGAAAAAATTCAATGATAACCAACATGGGTTTCGGTCAGGAAGATCATGCCTATCACAAATAATGGAACACTCCAACAATATTATTGATGCACTTGAAAGTAATGAAAACCATGATGTAATATACACAGACTTTGCCAAAGCGTTCGACAAGTGCGACCATGGAATCATAATAGGGCCTACATAAACTGAAATATATGGGAATAACAGAAAAGTAGGGAAATGGATATATAATTTCCTTAGTGAGCGGCGGCAAGTCGTTACAGTATAAGGAGTATCTTCATTAGAATCAGAGTCCTCAGCTAAGGACCACAAGGAACAGTATTAGCTCCACTACTCTTCATAATCATCTAACTGACATAGATGAGGACGTTACCAGAGACAGCACAGTAACATCCTTTGCCGATGACACAAAGATCAGTAGAAAATAAGAAACTCAGGATATAGATCTCTACAAACAGACATGAACAGAATCTACAAGTGGACGGAAGACAACAAGATGAAGTTTAACACCGAGAAATTTTAGCTGTTACGGTACGGAAAAAGAGAAGACCTAAAATCCATGGAATATTATACCCCAAATGGACAGGAAATTCAGAGAAATTCCAGAGCAAAAGATTTAGGAGTTATGATGACAGATGATGCGAAATTTGAAACACAAAAAGATAAGATAGCAGTAAACAGAGCAAAGATAATAACGGGACAGATATTGAGAACCTTTAAACGAAGGGATAGGAATGTAATGATTCCTCTACTGAAAACCCTGATCATACCCAAATTGGAATACTGCTCGGTCCTAACATCCCCATATAAAAAAGAAGACATTAGACAGCTAGAAGGGATTCAGAGAAGCTTCACAGCCAAGATCAACGGTGCACAGAACTAAATTATTGGAAAGGTTACGCGAACTAAACCTATATTCACTGGAAAGGCGAAGAAAGAGATACACCATCATTTACGCTTGGAAAATAATGGAAAACTAGTCTCTAATCTTACGCTGACCCTGTAACTCCCCAAACAACGGTGGAAAGTAGAAAAGGAAGACTGTGTCGTGTTCCCAAATTAAAGGCTAGACAGGGAACATCCTTAACCCTGAAAGAAAATAGTTTTGTTGTGAGAGAACCAAAACTGTTTAATCAGCTGGCCAAAGACTTAAGGAACACGAATGGTGTTGCAGTGGACATCTTCAAAAGAAGATTAGACGCCTGGCTTAGAACAATCCCCGATGAGCCTGGCGTACCTGCTATGTGAGGTGGAGAGTACAAGAAACCAACTCACTACTTCACCAGGCGAACTCGAGAGGAGGGGCGACAAACTTGACCTTCGTGAATGAGGAATCATCGCACAGAACCTTTGAAAGGTTGAAAGGTGCGTGTATATATATATATATATATATATATATTAGAGCCCTGCGAAGCTTCGAGATTCGATTTGATTTCGAGTCGGGAGAGAGAATTCGATTTGATTCGTTAGCTTGGGCTTCGATTCAGTATTTTTGAATCTCGATTAATTCTAGTAAACAACATCAGTGATGTTGTTTTGAAGAACACTTTCGTAAATAAACACTTTTCTTTTTACTTAGATTATAATTCAATTTATATACTGAGACCACTCTCTTGTGCAATAACACTTTTATCATACTTTAATACCATTGTTCCTCCTCATTATCAAATACTTAATACAGTTTGTTTTAGAAGGATTTACTTTGTTCTCAAGAAGATTTAATTAATTTTATGCTTATTACTAATTGTGTGTAGAAACGCTGTAATCTATACGTGTACAGTTGATTCGATTTGAATTGTTTGGGATGATTTGATTCGAGATTCGATTCGAAAAAAAATGTGATTCGCAGGGCCCTAATATATATATATATGTAACTTGAACTATTGAAATGTTTCGAAAAATGCTTTTACAAAAGAAAAGGAGAAAAAACACGTACTTTGACAGCTTACTGCGTACCCCTGAAATAATAATAATGATTGGGGTTGTTTAATCTCCTTCGCAACATCTAAGGTCATATGACGGAGGGGACCTACAACTTTACATGGATTCCGAACCACGGGTCGCTACATAATCTGGATTTGGAGGACGGTCTCCCATCCAACTACTACCCAGACTCAATGTTGCTTAACTTCGCTGATCACGGGAAGCGTATTACGACATTGGCTACGACGTAGCCCGCGTACCTCTGAAATCTAATATGTATCATAGGGTACAACGTAGCCCGCGTACCTCTGAAAATCTAATATGTATCATAGGGTACATATTATAGCCCCGGTTGAAAACCCTTGGTATTGCGTGTAAGACTGAATACTGTAGTGAAATTAAAGAGTTAAAAAACATTTAATAAAAAATAAAAAGTTGTTTTGACTTCATTTGGCAAATACGAACGTGATTATTTTCAAAGTAACCATAATTTGATTAATTAAAAAATGTTTTTTTTGTTTGTTTGTTTAAGTTAAACAAATGTTTTTTCAAATGAAATGTTTTGTATCGAAGTTTTAAGTAATTAACTTAAAATAAATTATTCGATTTTATAAGCAAATTGAAGCGGATTTAATAATTTTTTTTAACGAAAGAAAAAATGATTAACAAAATTTTTTATTTGATCCAAAAAAACATAATTGTAAATTATTCAAATAGGAATTTTTTTCAGACTAACAAAGAATTAGTTATAATTAAAATTAAAACGCTTCTTCGTGTATACTGAACCCAATTTTTTGTGAACGATACAATTTTTGGATCGCAAAATAAAATTCTTTTGTTTGCTAAACTTTATTATCAATTCAGGAAGGAAACGTCTTTGTCAAAGTTAATAAAAACCCCGTAAGACTTTCGCTGTTTTATAAGAGAAGATAAACCAAATTCAAAAGAAAATATAGAAACTAATTAAATTAGAATTATGTATAAAATTATTCGTACGAAATGACTTTAACTGAAGGGAAACTTCATTTCATCTTAATGGGAATATAGAGACGAAATCCAGTGGTGCATTTTCAGGAGGTTTCGTAAAGTCAGATATTTCGCTATAAACACATTACAAACCCACACAGCTTCACATGACCTGTGGTGGAATAAAAGGCTTTTCGTCTAATCAATTATCCGGCTCCTACTAACTGTCTTTATTAATCCCTCTCCTCTCTCTCTCTCTCTCTCTCTCTCTCTCTCTCTCTTCGCCGCAATGTTGCCTCACTTTCTCTTTACTTTTATTATTATTCCGAACTCTCTAAGTACACGCCTCTTCCTTTAAGGAGAGTACGCAGTACCAGACTTTCTACATATTCTTATTCCTTTTCTGTCCGACTCTCTCTAACGCGAGGATTAATCGGTATTTTCAATCTTTCATCTACTCAACCGGTCAACTCTCGAAAAACCTTCCACAATCCATCTTTCACCCTGTCTATGACCTCCAGTCTTTCAAACGCGGAATGTCAGGCATCTCGAAAACCCTAGACCTGGAATTTGGCTCTCTTCCTCCTCTATGGGGGAGGGGCGTTTTTGCAGGCATTCGATCTTCGCCCCTCCTTTCTGCATAAAAAAAAGGGAGAGTTTGTTTTTTCATTTATATATTACTCCCTCTCTCTCTCTCTCTCTCTCTCTCTCTCTCTGTATGTATATATATAAAATGGGACCAAGTAATTTTTGTAGTAGAAACTTTCGTCGAATAAAGAAGATTAATATTTAAAATTGTTTTAATTTCATATTTGGTTTTTAATTATAAATATTTCTGATTTTAGCACGGAAGACGCCATAAGAAAATGTCAAGTTTTCAATATTAAATATTTGCATACGAACTGGGCTTCTTGTTCCTTATATATATATATATATATATATCGGGTGTTCCTTCCAAAATGTCCCTATTTCTAAATAAATGTTCTAAGCTAAAAAAATGGATTCTAGACACAAAGACAAGCGCAATAGATACGTAAAGCATCGGAGTTAAAAAAAAAATCAACTTTTATTTTAGTGGGTCAGAATCAAGAAAAACTTAAACATTTTGTAATGGTAAATTTTATTATTTTTACTTAAAATTTACAATTAAGCAAAGCTTCGACTTCAGTAGAATTTCTGCTGACAGACAAAATTGAAAACCAAAACTTATAATTACAAATTTAATAGTTTTGTATAGAAAAGAGTATGAATACTATATGGTGTACTTGTATACCTGCCTTTAGCCTACCAGTGGCCTACATGGGCTCCAAGCCTAAGCAGCAAGCTGTACAAAAGAAAAACAATTAGCGGATCATGTCAAGAATAGCGAACCCAACACCTGCAGGGTTCGCTATTCTTGACAAGGGAATTTTTGGGTTCGCTATTCTTGACATGGTAAAATTGGGTTCGCTATTCTTGACATGGGAAGTCCTCAAGGACGTTTTCATAACTTCAGACGGTAGGTTTATGTTTCCCAATTTGAAGTAATTAGTTAAGGACGTTATTAAATGCTTTTATATTAGTCTTTTTTTATTTAACCAAACTAGCACCACTTAACCTAACCAATCGTCAATGCCGTACAGTATAAAGAATCCTCTTCTCTTAATATATAAAAATAAATAAATGAAAAAAAATTTATTGTTTTTTATTTATTTTTTTAGGTTAATTGTACGCCCTTGACGATTGGTTAGGTTAAGTCGTGATAGTTTGGTTAATTTTTGCTACCCGCGACCCGCACGAAGGGCGTACATGATATTTATATTGGGTACATGATATTTATATTGGGTTTGCTATTCTTGACATGGGAACTTTTGGGTTCGTTATTCTTGACAAGGGAATTTTTGGGTTCGCTATTCTTGACATGGTAAAATTGGGTTCGCTATTCTTGACATGATCCCAATTAGCTTTATGACTACCAATATGGTGGTAAAAATCTCTGACCTCTGGTATTAACTAGTTTATTAACTTTAATTAAATAATATGTTCAGTGTAATCGCCACTTTTTCTGACAATATTCAACTTTATGCAAATGTTTAACATAATTTTTGGAAATGGAAATAGCTCAGCTGGGATGTTCTTGATTACCTCATTCACGTTGGTCTTTTGCCATTCAAATATCTTAGGCTTGGGAGAATAGAACCTATCTTTTACGGACCCGAAAAAAATGTCGGAGGGTGTGAGGTGAGATGAGTATGGGGGCCATTCCGACTGGCTAATGAAGGGAGATTAATCACCCAGAAAAATGATTACTCAAAATATTGCTAGTTTCAGAAACAAGCATTGTGTGGAGGTGCTTCGTCGTGCTGAAACCAGGCATTGGGCAATTACTTGGTCAATGTAATTAATTACAATTACTTGACATATTCTCAATTACAATTACAATTACTGTAAATGGTGAAATACTTAATTACAGTTACAATTACTGTAAATGGTGAAATACTTAATTACAGTTACAATTACTTGACATATTCTCATTTACAATTACATTTACTGTAAATCGTGAAATAATTACATTTACAATTACTTAGTAAAGTAATTACTTACAATTACAATTACATTTACAAAGAATTGCAGTTTTTTCATAAATACACACAATTTGATTTATGTCATACTTTTCTACCTCGGTATTTCAATTCCATTTTCAGTTTTGGCCATCATCTTGAGTGAAAACTAAATGATATTAGGTCAATAAAACGTACTCTTTTTTTTTAAACATTGCACGGAACTGTATTTTTTATCAAGCAGTTCTTGCTATGGACATTGGACATATGTATGTGATATGGTCTAATGAAACCAAAGATAAGGCACTCATAAAATACTAATATAAGACAAAAGAACTGGCATTTATTTTATCAAAATAATAAGGGCAAAAAACTGGCACTTTAGTTTGGAACATTTGAAATAAATAGAACATTTTATTTTAAATAAAAAGAATAACATTTTATTTAAAAAGAAAGCTCTCTGAGACATGATGAGCAAGTAGTTTAAAATGTAAGTATGACCCATTAACTTTAATATTCATTAGTCTTTCAAACGTGCTGTCAGTCATTCTGCCTCGGTCTGGCCTGAAAATTTTACCCAACACTAAACACGCGCTCCACAAGGGGCAAGGAGCAAAAGAGGCAGGGAAACCAAGGTACTGCTGAGCAAGTAACTAACTGTAATTGTATCCGTTACCTTGGTTTCCCAATGTAATTAATTACAATTACAATTACATTTTAGGTGATCAGTTACAATTACTTACCAATTACATGAAAAATTTAATTAATTACAATTACAATTACAAATTACAATAACCCTATGCCTAGCTGAAACCACTGTGAATCTTGGGTAATGCAATCATTTCTTTAATGGGACAAAACAATTAGTTGTGGCAGTTAAAAATCCTTCAGTAGGACCTATCTGACGATATGAATTTTGCGTTACCGTAACTGCTTTTCCAGTTTCACTGTCAAAGTAGTCGGGACCTACTACACCATACCACCCAACAGCGAACCAGATGTTGAATTTAGCAACACTGTGTTGAAGCTGTATTGGAGCGCCAGCATGAATTCTCTCGTAACGAAAGTTTTGCTTATTAATCTCCCCAGACAGATGTACATAACACTTGTAAGTGTTTCAAAAACTCAGGATCTTCTTTTAGCGTTGTTAACATTCCTTTCTTTTTTGTTTTTGAACATTAGTCAGTGAAGCTTGTGAATAAATTTTGTAGGGAAGTACGAAGTTTACGATCCACAAATGTTCGTGAAATATCTACTTCTGCTGACAAACGTCAAGGGCGGATCTAGGCATTTCAGAAAGGGGTGGTCCAAAGAAAAAAGGGCACCCCTAAAATAAAAAGGGTACAGTACTAAATTTTTTTCTTAAAACAGACCACCAATGAGCGAGTGTAAAATCAATTGTATTGTTTTATTAGATCAGTCTCATTCACATATGATACAAAATAAAAATCTAATTTAGGTACAACAATTATTACAGAAAATTTTTCAAACAATTACAAGTGTCTTGCCAATTAAAAGAACGATCCAGTCCCGTAGCCAGGACTTCCCAAGTGGGGGGTGGGGGGGGGGGGGGGGGGAGGTCGAAATTTTAGAAAGGCGGACCTTTTGGTGGAACGACCTTATCACTGCTGAGGAGGTTTAAAGTAGTTTAGCGTAGTTTGTGAAGTTTAAAAAAAAATACCAAAAAAATGCAAGTTTTTATTTACTAAACGATGTTATTTATTATAATCTCACATCATAAGTTATAACTATGGTTACAAAAGTGGACCTTTCCCGTCAAGGTGGGTCGTTCGACCCCCGAACCCCCCTGGCTACGGGCCTGCTATCAGAATAAGATGAAGATAAAAATAGTGATATGGCTGCACCAGTAATAAGGGCACCTATGAAAACCCTTACAACTACAAATTTTGAAATACAATGTAATGTATACGGATAAAGACTCAAAATAGAATTTGAATAAAATAAAATAACCATGATCTATTTACAGAGGCATACACATCATTTAAATAGGGCACTTGCACTTGAAAAAAGGGCACTTGCAAAAAATTGAGAGGGGGGGGTGTCCGAACGTCGCTGACCGCCCCCCCCTTCTAGATCCGCTCTTGAACATCGAATTGACTTTTGCGGAGTGGGTGCAAAAATTTTATGAACCATATTTACTTGTTGCACGGTTCTCGTGGATCGTCGCCTATCACTATTACCCTTATGTTTGATTGTTTACATTTCTTTTTGCTTGAAATTGTCTAAAATTCGTGGTATTGTCTTTTTATCGGGTGGATCTCTGCATCCATATTATCTGTAAAAGTTTCTGCGCACCTGCGTCACAATTTGTCACATGAAACCATTCAACGATCTTGATTTTCTGTTCTAGCTGCAAAGACGGCATCACTATTTGAGGGCTCAGCCATATTGTTCCGTATAAGTATATGCATATAAGTACATGCGGAATAAAAACCTCAATTTGTTACTTTTCCGAAGAAGAAACCCTAATAATAAAATATACATCCACTATAAAATAACGGGCAAATAAATAAGGGACATTTTTAGGACAATCTATATATATATATACACACACACACACACACACAAACATTACTTAGTATATATAGAAAATACAGAATGTGATCTATAGAAACGAATCTTTACAAATACCTTTTTCTTCCATTTTTCTCCCTCAAACTCCACTTTCCAGATGATGCGGAACTCTTCTAAGCAGTAAACACGATTTTGACACATTCGCACCGTTTCCCGAGAAAGAATCTTTTACTGATAAGCAGCGCAATACCAAACGCTTTTGATGGTGTTTATCGCAACGAAACCTTCGCTCTCCGAAGAAATACGGCAAAATGTGCCATTCAGGACTTGCGGCAGAACTTTGCTGTTTCGATGAGAGTGTAAAATGTTGCAATTTTAATATTTCGAATTTCCTTTTATTCATTTATGGTTAAAAAATAGCGATTTTTTAGAATGATTCCCCCGCAATTTGTGCGTTGCTTGGAACAATTTTATTATAATTTATGAATATTATCTAATTATCTATCTATTATTATAATTATTATTATTATTATTATTATTATTATTATATTATTATTACACGTACAGTACATACAATACAACATAAAAACATGTTTCTCTGTGTTTAATCATATATATATATATATATATATATATATTGAAATCTTTTTTTGGAAAAAAACTTCTTTTTATAATATAATTTGCATCATTAAAGAGAAATTGATTTAAACTTTTATTTAAAGATTTTAAACATTTCAGAAATATTTTTTGAGGTAAAATAAATAAAAAATAATTATGTTAAAACTTTAAATTAAAAATAAGAATTATTAAAATGAGATGATCGAAAATGAGACAAAGTAAAATTGCATCAATTTACGAGAAATGATTTACTTTAATGATTTTTTTGTGAAAGAAGAAGAAGAAGAACAATCTAATTATGGAAAGAATTAATGACGTCATATTTTTGATGAGTATGAATGTTGTAACTTCTCAATACCCATTCATCCACTACCCAAATACCCAAAGATCCGTTTGGTGGATGAATTTTACTATCATACGGTTACTTTTCATTCCGAAATTGTTTTTCAAATGGTTCCAAAAAAATGTGTTTACCTTTTTCAGATAAATAATTTTTGTATATGTGAAATATGCGAATGATTTTCAGATACTTTTAGTTCCATAATGGTTTATAGTACATTGAAATCCATTTGTTATGAAAGACTGAAAGAACATCGTCTATACATCAAACTGAAGAAATATCATTAAATAAAATAAGTTCGCTTAACCTCACCTAAATTATGTAAATTAATTTAACCTAACCTAAGTTGCTCTAACCTAACCTAGCCTAATTTAACAGGATCAGTTGTTAAATTAAGTTCGTTTGGTTTTCTCTTTGACAGTTTCATTTACGGCGATTCTTTCCAATTTTAGGAAAAATGACTTTCATACTTAATACTTTGGACAGACATTTTCGTTCAATCGCCTCTCCAGTAACTTAAGTAACTTAATTTAAACTAACTGACGAAACCTGACTGAGCCTAATCTAACTCGGCTTCATCTAATCTCCCCTAAAATTTGTCGACAGATTGTTTTGTTAACGACATGTCATTAATCTTTATGAATTTCTAAACGTTGTAATTATGTAATTATTGTAATTATGACGTAGACCTATAGTTCATAAGTTTTTGTAAAGAGAGACTACTTTTTAAATGATGTCTCCCAATAAAATTACGGTCTAGTTTTAAAAATAAGAATTATTTTCATCAGTATTATATTTACTGTCCTATTAAAGATTACCAACATATTGTATACGTACAATTTTGGAATGAAGTTCGCCTAAAAACATGAAATTTCTAAAAAAATCACAAAAAGTTATCGATCAGTAATGACTGAGTTTTAGTTTAAATTTTGTTTTCAATCAACAAAAAAAAAAAAAGGAATAAAATATCCAAAGAAATCCCCAGAATACTACCAATTAGTAACTTTCAATTCTTTTAAATTTTTCGTTTTTATAGTCGAACTGTTTTCTTAATCTACTGTATAGATATACTGAATTGTATTACACGAAATACAACAAGTATATTCCAACTTGATTTCCGTTCCTCTTTCGCAAACATGATTCTGAAATTAAATTAACTTCTCTCCCATTTTACTAAGTTTGTTGATGCTCTTTCGCGACTCTCGTTAATTTAATATTCTCCTGCAATGTAAAAATATAGCATTTTATAATAAAATTAATTTGATTTGAATGTTTTACCAACTCAAAATGATTTGAATATTTATAGAATTAATTTTAAAAAGCTTACGATAGATACACGCGTACCCATTTTTTCATCTGTCGAACAAAATTTTTAGCAAAATAGAATTTTCTTATATTAATACAAAAAGGGAGGGTAAAATTCTACCACCTCATAAAGAAAGCAAATGCACTAGATGTACGATGTTACTTGGCGTCACTCTCGTTAATCCGATTCTCGAAAGAATTAAAAATTAGCTTAATAAACAAGAATTGTTGGTTTGGGGGGGTTGTTTAACCTAAACAACAAGAAAATGGGTGGGTCTTTTCCGTTTGGGGGCTAGCAGCGAATTTTAATGAAAATCGGTTTACTAATGTAGTTTTGGTCACTGATTTCAAAAATAACTCTTTTTTTTGGAGAAATGGAAAACAAACATGTTAGAGCACCTTAAATAATTAATATGTGTTTTAACTAGCTTAAACTAGTTACGGAGGATTGTGTTAAATTTAGCCAGAGTCACAAACTGCTACTGTTTATGAAAAAGTGCTGTAAGTGTGGGAAAGTGTGTTCCTTTAATAAAAATACCTAGTTCTTTCGTTGCCAAAAGCGTCGGTCAAACGGTAAAAAGTGCAACTTTACGAAGAATACATTTTTTGAAGGATCCCGGTAGATCTGTAAAAGTAGCAGAAAAAATCAGGAATTAGTGCCCAGTTAGGTCAATTGAATGCCCGGTTAGGTCAACTGTACGCCCATGACGATTGGTTAGGTTAAGTCATGATATTTTCGTTAAAAATACATTAATTATTTATTTAAAGTGCTCTAACATGTTTGTTTTTCATTTCTCCAAAAAAAAAGAAAGTTATTTTTGAAATCAGTGACCAAAACTACATTAGTATACCGATTTTCATTAAAATTCGCTGCTAGCCCCCAAACGGAAAAGATCCAAATGGGTGATGACTTTGTAAGCTTAGAAATTCTTGAAAAACTATATAATTTGAAGGTAAAATTACTTTACATTACAATCAAATGCATGAACTAAATAAATGCTTCTGCGTTTGGCCTCACGTGTACCTAATTCATTCCATTCGTGCGACAAAGGAAACAGTATATGCCCTCCGCAGAGTGTACTAAATGACAGAATTCTAAAAGCTATATAATATGAACAACCCTTTTTATAAATGCAGTTCTCTCCCACGTGACTCGTAAGAAAGGTGTAAAGACACGAAAATGCTACAAGCGAAAATATATCGAATTTTTGTTGTAAAATAGGAAAAATAAAATCTAGGATTTCACACACCAAAAATGTGTGAAATGTACACACACACACACACACCTTCGATTTATATATATATATATATATATAATATATATATATATAATATATATATAATATATATATATATATATATATATATATATATTATATATATATGTTATATATATATATATATATATATATATATTTTTTTTTTAAGTTCAGGAAGAACCGATTCGCCTCTATTTAAAAGGGCATATCTCAGCGGAAAAACAAAGAAAAAGTGAGAGGAAAGACAGAGGAAAAAGAAAAGGTGGAAGGGACAGTCGAAGTGGAAAAAGACCAAGGATGACAAGGACTGTAGGGTCGAGCCCCATCATCCTTGGGTGCTAGGGCCGGGAGGGCGCACGTGAAACCTCCAGGAACAAGCACGTACAAACGAGCACAAAGAGCACTCAAGAGCACGAGCTTAGAACCCCCTTGCGGGGATATATATATATATATATATATATATATATATGAAAATGAAAACGAAAATGAAAAACCTTTATTGACAGACCATTCAGAGTCAATATAAGAAATAGTGATAATGAAAATTAAAAAGACGAAAATAGCCAAAAATAAAACAAATACAAAAAATAAAAATGCAAGTAACGAAAACTAGTAATGTCGATGTTAAACGGAGGTACAGAGAAACACTTTCAAACTATGAGTCCATAGTTTGTAAGAGATATGCTAGGATTGATAAATAATCTGGATAATGCGGATGGATGATTTTTTAATTCTTGTCATTAGACTATATTGTGAGAACGTCTTGTTACCGTAGGAAGGCTTGAAACATTGTGGTTAGCAAACATACGCGAAGCTGAGTATCTTGGAGGTCACTTATGCGGTAGTCTAAAAGATTTATTATAAAGTAAATTAAGGGTTCTGTCAGAACCTTCTTTACAGTTAGCGCGAAGTTGCTGCTCATATATACTATTAGCGCAGAAGGTGCGAAAGAGCGTGTCTTTAGTTTCGCTCGTATGGAATTGAAAGTTCCTTTTAGTCATGTCTGATTTAGCACCAAAGATTCGAAATCGTTTTATTATGTCTGAGTCATCATTCATATCAAGGAACTGGTAATATTTAAAATCTTGTACTTCATCTATCAGTTCGCCGCTCATTTCAAAACTAATACTACCTCACTGATAGATCTTTTGGAGTGGAACTGCATAACCTTAATTTTTGAAACATTAACATACTATCATGGTTCTTCCAATATAATTTTCAGAATTTTATAAAACAATCCAGACCTTTAACAGAGGGACTTATTATATATATATATATATATATATATATATATATATATATATATACCCAGGGCCGGATTAAGCATTGTTAGGGCCGGGGGCATTGAATATTTTCGGGCCGGTGTCACTAGATACATCATACATGAGTGATGGTGATGTGATCAGCTGACTGGGATCGATCAACAGAAAACGAAACAAAAACAAAGATGTGATTACAGAAAATGTATATTTTGTTCACATAAATGGGATACTAAACTAGGTTTTGTAGAAGCGGAATCTAGAATTTTTTTTCTTCCTCACGGTCGACCAATTATTTCAAAGGTAGATTATAGCGTTTACATAGTTTCTTGGAGTCGGTCAGCATCTTGGGGCCGGTCAGCATCTGGGGCCTGGGGCAAATTCCCCATTTTCCCCCATTATAATCCGCTACTGTATATGCCCCCATGGAGGAAGGAGAGAGCCAAAGTAATTTTATATATATATATAGTGTGTGTATAAATATATAAAACCTTTGGTGCATATACATATGTATATATATATACACACACACACACACACACACATATATATAATATATATATATATATATATATATATATATCAACGGTGGCCAAACCCCGGCTCTCAAGGTTGTTAACTGCGGCTCGCGAGACAATTTTGGTTTTTATTGTATTTATCATAAAAGACAAAATTCATAATACAAATATAATTTTTTTCACATAATAAAAAAATATGAAAAAAAAACAAGGAAAAATTGAATTGACAATAAAATGCGTCATGCGTACGACAATTTCTTTTGCGTGACAGGCACCAAGCGGGATAATTATTTAATTAACACCAATCGCCACTCACCAGTGTCCAGTACCCCTCGAGCTACCCTGCGGGCCGCGTGTAGTAACGAGTGAGTGTGTTTTAAAATTGGCTTCTTAGATCAAATAGTGGATATTTTTCTCAGCTATACAAGTGAAAGTTATACAACCCCGTTAGTTGATTAAAATGACTGAGCAGACAAAGTGTAAGAAACGGAAATATGAAGAAGAAAATAGAGTTTTTAAACAGGAGTGGGAGGAGAGCTTTGCCTTTACTGTTAAGGGTGGGAAACCTGTGTGTCTTATCTGCGACATGACACTCAATCACTTTAAAGCCAGTAACTTAAAGCGTCATCATGAAACTAACCATAAAAATTTTATTACGGAATTTCCTCCCAAATCAGAATTGCGGAAGACCAAGTTAACAGTGTTGAAATCTAGCCTAGTTGCCCAACAAACTGTACTTTCATCATTGTGTAAAACAGCTGACTTAACTACTGAAGCTAGTTTTGTTATGGCATGGAATATTGCTCGTGCTCAACTTCCCTACAGTAGTGGAGAATTTGTGAAGAAGAATATTGCCAATGTTACTGCAATTCTCGCTCCAGATAACACAAAGCTTCGAGAACAAATAGCAAATATTTTTATTTCCCGCCACACTACAGAGAGACGTATTTCCCAGATCAGTGCTGAAATTACAAGCTCGTTGCAGAGTGATTTGAAGAATTCTCTTGCATTCAGTTTGGTCCTCGATGAATCCACAGATATTAAAGATAACCCTCAACTGGCGATATTTGTTCGTTATGTTACTGGCGATGGAAATGTGAAAGAAGAACTCTTGGACTTAATGACCCTAAGAGAAACCACCAGAGGGGTTGACATAAAGAACGCACTTGACGAGGCATTATCAAATGCTCAAGTACCATTGAATAAACTTGTCAGTATTGCAACAGATGGAGCACTAGCTATGGTAGGACAAAATGTAGGCCTAGTTGGGCTCTTGATACGCGATCCTAAGTATCCTGTGTGTCTCTTTATTCATTGTATCACTCACCGTGGTCATTTGGTAAGCAAGTACTTTAGATATGACAGTGTTATGAAATGCGTTCTAGAAATTGTGAATTTCATTCGTTCAAATGCAAAAACGCACCGAGCGTTTAGAAATTTTATCGAGGAGCTGGATCTTCAAGATAAGCCAGATGAGCTTTCATTCTACTGTATTGTAAGGTGGTTATCAACTAGTAATCTTCTGAATAGGTTTGTTGTACTGTTGGAGCCTATCACTGATTTCTTGAAAGAAAAGGGAAAGTCATACTCACAACTAGAAGATCACGAATGGGTGCAGGATCTGATGTTTTTTACTGATGTAATACAACACGTTCAAAATCTAAATTTGGCACTTCAGGGAAAGGATAAGGTCATTTCTGACCACTTTCCCCACCTGAAAAACCGAGCAAACACTTTTCCTGATATTGAAATAAAAGATAGTAAATTGGAGGAATACAAAGGTAAATTAGAAGGACTAATTGATGATTTTCAGTTCAGGTTTGATGAACTAAAGAAGCTAAAACCATGCTTCGAATTTCTTGTAAGTCCTTTCCTGGTTGATTTCGTCAACGATGGCTGTCCTGTTACCACACCTTTTGTTACGGAAGCTGCTTCAATACAAACAGAACTTTTGGAGCTACAGGAGGACGTGGGTTTAAAGTTGATACATAAAAGCTTATCTGCAGTTGAGTTTTGGAAGCAAGTACCAGAGACAAAGTATCCTCACCTTAGGAAAACTAGTTTCCGACTTATCTCAGTTTTTGGGACAACTTATTGCTGGGAAGCACTCTTCTCGGTAATGAAGTTTGTAAAGTCAAAACATCGTGCTGCCCTCACTAACGAACACCTGACTGAACTTCTTCATACCGCCTTAACATCACATCAGCCAGACTTTAAAGCATTTCCGCCAAAACGAAGACCCAAAATAAGCCTTCTACAAGCAGTAATTAAACAATTTAATAATGTGAGTATAACTATATGTATATGTATATGTTTTTAATAATTAAATTCTTTTTAAAATATTTTGCGGCTCTCGTACATCTGAAAAACGTCGTATGTGGCTCTTGGGTCCAGGAAACTTGGCCACCCCTGATATATATATATATATATATATATATATATATATATATATATATATATATATATATATATATCGAGAGCTATAGGCCAAATGAAATCACATTCAGCTGCAGGTCCGGACAAATAGAACGCACTATTAATTAAAAACTGTAAAAATGAAATAGCTACACCCTTATACTGGATATGGAAAAGATCCTTGGACACTAGGGAAATATCGAGCATCTTGAAAAGAGCAAACATTGTCCCTATATATATATATATAAAGGAGGGGATAGATCTCAAGCAAAGAACTACAGTTCAGTGTCTTTGACGTCCCACCTCACCAAAATATTTGAAAGAATAGTCAGAAAGAAAATCTATGACCTCTTGGAGACACCGGAAAGATTCAACGAAAATCAGCACGGCTTCCGATCAAGAAGATCATGCCTATCACATCTTATAGAAAACTTATAGAACATTATAACAATATCCTAGATGCACTTCATGGCAATGAAAATTATGATGTCATATACACGGATTTTGCTAAAGCTTTCGACAAATGCGATCATGGTATAAAGCACATAAATTGAAACATATGGAAATAACAGGCAAAATTGGAAAATGGATCTACAACTTCCTCAGAGAACGTCTACAGGTCGTCAAAATTCAAGGAATATCATCATCAGAATCAGAAATACGCAGCTCAGTACCACAAGGTACAGTACTGGCCCCACTCCTGTTCATTATCATGCTAACAGACATAGACAGTGAAGTAAACAGCAACGGTATAGTAACATCCTTTGCGGACGATACAAAGATCAGCAGAAAAATCAGGGATGTAAATGAAGTGGAGGCCTTGCAGAGGGACACGAACAAAATATACACATGATCAGAAGTCAACAATATGACATTTAACACCGAGAAATTTCATCTCTTGAGATATGGTAGAAATGAGGAACTTAAACAGACTGCGTATTATGCTCCAGATAGACAGGAAATTCAGAGAAGCACGAAAACGGTCGACTTTGGGGTAATAATGACCGAGGATGCCAAATTCGAGACACAAAATTAGATAGCAATAAACAAAGCAAAAAGAGTCGCAGAACAGGTACTAAGAACGTTCAAAAGGAGGGACAAGAAAGTAATGATTCCCCTGCTGAGAACACTGATCATACCAAAACTTGAATACTGCTCAGTTTTGACATCCCCATATAAAAAGGAAGAAATTAATAAACTAGAAGAAAGGCAGAGACATTTCACAGCCAAGATTGATGGCTGCAAAGAACTCAACTACTGGGAAAGACTACGCAAACTAAATCTGTACTCCCTGGAAAGAAGAAGAGAGAGGTACACCATAATCTACATATGGAAAATGATCGAAAAACTGGTACCAAACCTAAAACTAAACCCAATTACCATTCAAACAACACTGGAAAATAGAAAAGGCAGAATTTGTAGTGTTCCCAAATTAAAGGCCCGAAAGGGACCTCCTCAACACTGAAGGAAAATAGCTTGGTTGTCAGGGGTCCAAGACTTTTTAACCAGCTTCCAAAAGACCTCAAAAACGTTACAGGGGTCAAAGTTGAAGTCTTCAAGAGAAGACTAGATGCCTGGCTGAGGACGGTAATAGATGAGCTGGGTGTACGTGGCTATGTGTAGTGGAGAGCGCAAGAAAGCAACTCGCTCCTCCACCAAGCCAGGCCTAGAGGCGGGGCCACCAGCTTAACCTTCGTGTGAAGAGAGACCAACATACGGAACATCCACGAGGTTAACGAGGTCTCTCTCTCTCTCTCTCTCTCTATATATATATATATATATATATATACCCAACTCCCCCCACAGATGAAGAAGAGAGCCAAAATCAAGGTCCAGCGTTTTCGAGATGCCTGGGCACTCTGCGTTTGAAAGATTGGAACAATTTTCCTCAATTCATCTTTCCCCCCTGTCTATGACCGCCAGAGTTCACCGGCTGAGTAGATAAAAGACTGAAAATATTGATTAACCCTTGCGTTAGGGAGTTGGACAGAAAAGAAATGAGAATCTGTCGAAAGTCTGGAACTGCGTGCTCTCCTTAAAATCCCTCTGTTAAAGTTATGCATTCCACTCCAAAAGATCTAATTAGTGAGGTAATATTAGTTTTGAAATGAGAGCTGAACCGACAGATGAAGTACAAGAATTTAAGTATTTAGGTTAAATTTTCACCAGTTCCTGGAGTGATGACTTATATATATATATATATATATATATATACACACAATGGTGTATGTTTACAGTGTAAAGAACGCTGTGGTTTCTCCTCCTTATACCCAAACAATCAAAGCTAATAGCTCACACCAAAATTTTCCTCAAATAAAGACTAAAAACGAGGCGGAGAGGAGCGGAGAAAAGTGTGATCCATTAACCAATCAGGAAAAGCCATTTGATTAAATGTTTCAGACTATTTTTCTTCATCAGTAACGACGCCATACAATGATAATTAGCGAAACTGTGTCTGTTTTCAAAATTTCCTTTCCATATATATATATATATATATATATATATATATAATATATAATATATATATATGGGAATGAACTCAGAATGGTTCCCTGAGGTTTTTTATGATACACACAGACCGTGCATGGAACAAGGAACTCTTATGTCCCATCTTGAAACGGACATGTTATGTGCCTTGAAAAGTGGACGCTCAATTCTGCCAGTTGAGGTTTAAGTTTTGTTTTTTGGCTAAAAATATAATAGTTACCCCTTTTTCTTCGATGTATTCAATCTGACGTGAAGGCAGCGAGTCTTTTGCTTATATTGAGGTTCTAAATGTAGCTTGGCTAGGCTGCTTTAAACCCTAGATCCTGTCCCAAAGCTGGATCCTATCTGCTTTGCAGATAGCTGGTGAGGGGCAGCTATATTTCTGGGACTTCTTTGCGAGTGACCCGTTGCCCACGTTGGGCTAGCATCATGAAAAAGAAAAACTATAGTATTTGTCATTTACCATTACTTATTCGGACTATAGTGGATTCAATTATCCTAGAAGAGTTCTTTGTTCCATGCACGGTCTGTGTATATATATATATGTTTCCCAACATCAAACGTGGGTTTTCATGTATTTACATAAACTTGCTTTTGAAATTTGAAAATTAGAAAATGCACTTTTCTGAGTTTTTGAATGGACGTTGAAAGCATTTTATTTTTTTGCTGTAGGAAAAACCCTTTCGTTTTATTTTGGTAAATATAAAAACTTCGTGTGATGTAAATATGTGAAATGGATAGATCGATAAATATAAAATGGCCTCGAAGTGCGAGTCCGTTTAGTGACATTTTCTTTCGGGGACCGATGACAGAATGAGCTGATGAGGCATAGGTGCGCGTAACCGAAAGTTTTGATCATTTAGAGGTAATACGCGCGCATATTTTTCAAAAAAATTGCGAGTGACGTAATATCCATGAATCGAACTCATCCCAATTTTGAAAGTATTCGCATCAATATCTCATTTTTTTAAATCTGTTTTTAATTAGACCATTTAATAATTACATAAATGTTTTGGAATACAAGTAACATGTTCCTGTAATTAAGAAATATTTATTTGAACGCCGTGAAATAATGGACGGTGCGCAGAGCACCCACAGGATTTTCTGACAGGAGGAGGTACTTCCACTACGTTATCTGGATATATATATATATATATATATATATTATATATATATATATATATATATATATATATATACAGGGTGTCCGAGAATTATCTGTACAATTGTTGGCTGTTATTAAAAGTCAACCATGAAGTGTAGAAATTCCAGTGTTGTCCCATTTTACAGAGAATCTCATTAAGTTTTTTCTGATACCACGTTTTGACAAGTTTTTTAGAAATGTACGCGGGTGACAGACATTGATGATTTAAAAGCAAGAATCACAGCTGCTATTGAGCGAATTGATGTGGATATGCTGCAGCGTACATGGCAACATTTGGAGTATCGATTGGATGTTTTGCGAATCACTAATGGTGCACATATCGAATGTTTGTAACAACGTTACTTTAATAAAAGAAACTTTTGAAAATACAGATTCTAAATAATCTTGTTTAAGAATTTTACGTGTGTTATCAAGAATTTTATTAAAAGATGAAATTGTACAGATAATGTTCGGACACACTGGAATTTCTAAAAAACTTGTCAAAACTTGGTATCAGAAAAAACTTAATGAGATTCTCTGTAAAATGGGACAAACTGGAATTTCTACACTTCATGGTTGACTTTTAATAACAGCCAAAGATTGTACAGATAATTCTCGGACACCCTGTATATAAAATATTTATATAATATTGGTAATTTATAGAGGATATTTGAGATAACACCTTACTGTATAAGTAATCTCGAGTATTTATACTGTTATAAGTTAAACAAAAGAAGTGAAAGTACACTAACACATAAATAACAATTTTATATATAAAAAAATGTCTGCTGTCGCATGTAAATATCAAGTTGTTTCAACAGTGTAAAAGATTTCGAGAAAAAATATAAAATTTGTGGGTAAATAATTTGATGTCGCTTACTTTATTTGCACTTATAATTGCAAGAATGCATAAATTTTAGATTAAAAAAAGGCTGTACTCGTATATACATTGAACGGTGTAAATATCATTAAATGGTATCATTATCCTATATTTTCGGTAGACTTTCCGTGTTGTTTTATAATTTGGTTGATTCTTATATTTTATCAAAGAATTTCTGATTTTTTTTATCAACTCGTAATTTGGTATAAATCCAAATCCAAAAATTTTGTCGATAATGATAACTGAGTTTTATTTTTGTGCATTTCATGTGTATATCTGCTTATAGGAAAATGTTTCATACGAGTACGTATAATAGCAATATTTATACGTATTATGGACTACGGGGAAGGCACGTGTCCCCCCTCCCGTTGCGGGCGCTACTGATGGTACGCGTTGCCTATGGAATAACTGTGCATGTTTCGTACAATTTCATTTAGAACTTTTTCTCCGTTCGCTGAATATAGGGTCATATTGAGTTCAGAATACATTCCATCACCCTATAAACTGGAAGTGTGTGCGTGTGTCTGTGTGTGAAAGAGGAAACCTCAAAGACCTTTCGGTCCACTCGGTGAGGTTACTATTGTTAAATTAGTGCATTTTTTTAATTATTCTAGCAGTAGTTGAAAACTGGATAGAAAAGCATAAGGCTTTCTCCCCATCCTCTGCCTCCTCCCCTGCCAGAGGCGGGTATGGAAAAAGGTTGAAGAAACTACCATGGTCGTGGAAAAGTAGCTAAAGAAATTTCACAGAAAAGAGGAGAATATACAAACTAGCTCTACAATTACGCTATGCATACATGCAGTAGAAATCGTACACCAGATATAACCATTCTTAAACTAATCTAATAATATATTTGTGTTGATCGTATATCAACTACTTGGTATCGTCATAAAAGCCCGAACATATGGTTTCGATTTTATACAAAATATTTACAGCTCTATTTACTGAAGTATCGTGCCAACAAAGACCCCATGCCCCACTTCAGGCTAGACCCAAAATGATTAACAGAGAGGCAAAGGTCAAACTCTCCATGTCTACACCCCTGTACGCGCAAAGCTTCTACAGGAAAGGGGTTGAAATAGGAATTGAGAACGGAAATAAGATTTTCCACACCATGCTCTCACCCGTCACATGCCCCCAGTCCTCCCAAGAGAAAGAAGAGAAAAAAAGAAATAGTGACGGCAGAAACGCAATTCTACCTCACCTAAACCATGCCATGCTTTTTTAATTTGTTATTTGTTGGGAAATTATATATTCCTACAAAATACTTATCTACTCTATTCTTAAACATACTAACGAGGCAGGCAAGTGTGTAAGCGTATTTTCCGTAAGTGGATGTCAGTCATATGTATGTGTCTGCCAACTCTTTGAATGTCGCCGAGTTTCAACTTGGGTCTCCCGGCGTGAAAGGTGTTTATGCGGCAAGTGCTATACTGAGTCGTTCATACTTCGCGGTGTTGTGCCACTACGAGAGTAGAGAAAATCTTTGTCTAGCCTATTTTAAACTCTAGCCTAAAGAGAGAGAGAGAGAGAGAGAGAGAGAGAGAGAGAGAGAGAGATGTGCCCACATATCATACAATATATGAAAGTGGGATAGAACATAAAATAATAAATATATTGTTTCCGAAAATGAAAAGTAAGTAATTTTTGTTTTCTCTTTTCTTGAAAATATTTGCTATTTTATAAATACATTATTGGTATTTTCAATATACTCTGGAAAACATTCCACCTTTTATTAAAGGCCATACTATATATATATATATATATATATATATATATATATATATATATGTGTGTGTGTGTGTGTGTGTGTGTGTGTGTGGTGTGTGTGTGTACTTCCATGGGTACGTAACGAAACCACGACAATCTTTACGATACACACAAAGCACAGTGTAGCTATGCTTTCAGACCTTTTTTTTTTATCTAAAATTATTAAATATCAGAAAAAATCAGTATATAATAAAAGTTAAGCTTAACTTGGTTACGTTAGGATAGATTGTTTGCATAAATTTAAAGGCTGTCAACTACAAGTGAAATATGTGCAAATGCCACTGTAATCGTAAGGCACCCAATAAACGTGTGTGTGTGTGTGTGTGTGTGTGTGTGTGTGTGTGTTTCATTTCTCTAACAAACAAAGTGATGGAATTATTATTATTATTATTATATATAAAGTTTTTAAAATAAATGAAGGTTCTCCAATTACTGACCTACAAAAAGTATTTGCAACAAATAACTTACTTATTACTTCCAATTTTCTCTTCCTTTGTTCGCTATTAAAAGATTATATTGCAGTCGAATTGGTTTTTTCGTGTACATAATAATAATAATAATAATAATAATAATAATAAGAATAATATAATAATAATATTAATAATAATAATAATAATAATTATTATTATTATTATTATTATTATAGTAGTAGTAGTAGTAGTAGTAGTAGTAATGATTGAATCATAAGGGTTCATTTCGTTAAAGTTTTTCATAAATTTTTATCTATATTTCTTCGTTCCCTTATTTATTTTATATATTTTTATCTGTTTTCTATCTATTCTATCTATTCTATCTATTTTTAGCTATTTTAGCTATTTTCTACTTACCGTATATTGGGGCGTATAAGTCCACAGTCCAGATTAGTCGACCCCCTAACTTTCAATTTCAGATTTAGATTTTAGTCTATTCTCGATGTTTAAATCGACCACCAACTTGCCAACATAAAAAAGTAAAACTTTGTAAAAACCTCGTAAAAATTAGTTATCAAATCTTTCATAATCATAATCTGACATCATAAGTTCATTATATACATCCTGAGATACATTTGCGAGTGCTTCGTCATATGGATCCAATTCAGATGTTGACCAAAAGCGAGCTAATGCGGGACTGAGGACCTATGACGGGTAGACCTGTCTTTAAATACAAACTAAAATGGAAAGTGGAAGGTTAATTTTTTTAGACTGGACCTATAAGTCGACTCCCTACTTTAGGGGCATAATTTTAAGCTTAAAATACCAACTTATACGCCCCAATATATGCTATTTTATTTATTTTTGCTTATTTTATATATTTTATCTTTTTTTCTATTTCATCTATTTTTTTATTATTTTTATCTATTTTCTGTATTCATTTTTATCTAGTTTTATCTATTTTCTATCTAATCTTATCTATAGTATTTTATTTATTCCTATTTAGTTTCGCTCTATTTATTTCGATTTTTATCTCCTTTATACACACACACACACACACCTACTCTCTATTTACTTTCCATATATTTTTATCTATTTTTCTAATTATTTTATTTATTTCTATTTATTTTCTATATATTGTTATATCTATTTTCTCACTTTCTCATCTCTATATTTTCTTTTGGTGTTATGTTCGTGTTTCTCGAGGATCGTTATTGATTGAGCAGTCAAACCTGAATGACTGAAAAGTCGTGAAATGAATGTAGTAATTAATTACTTTTTTTACATTCTGGTCTCGAAAAGAAGAATTTTAATTACATTTCCGGATTAAGAAGTAACTTCTATTACTCCATTTAACTAAGAGGAACCTCCGGATCGATTCAATTTTATGAACATGAAGAAGATAAAGTTGTAAAGACTTACGAGGAAACGACGGAGCCACGACAGCCACAACATCAAGGAAGGCTTGTGAAAAAAGTAGCTACTAACTTTTTGCTCTCACAGAAAAAAGTGACTGGTACAAGATACAAATATTCATGATTTTTTGTAACTAGTTACAGTTACATTTACTCGGCCGGAAAATGTAACTAGTTACCGTTACAGTTACTAAAAAAGGTAACGGTTAATGAGTAACTAATTACGTCACAGCCCAGTATATATGTATATATATATATATATATATATATATATATATATATACAGTATAAGTCTCAAAGCTAAAATAATAGCGAATAAAAATGACTAACTTTATTTCTTCGAAAATGATTTTAAAAATTCGTTCACAACTAAAATTGGACTGTCAATATTTTTTTCTAAACACATTTTCAAATATCTGAAAGAAAAACCGGAAAAATCATGAAATTATAAAGAAAACTGAAATAGAATTTGTGAAAAAGTGAATATTTGATGACGGATGTTGGTGAAGTTTTGCTCCCGCATTCAAAATACTTTTGGAAAATTTCGTCTAAAAACAAATTTCTATAAAGCATAAAAACTTACTATTACTAATTAGTAATGTATGGGTCTTGTTTTTTAATTTTATTATTATCGCCAAAATTAATAAAATTTACAACGAAAAACAGAATATACTTTACCTGTTTTTTCTATCTATTACCAATTAATATTTTTTATGCTTTTAAAATCTATTTTTCGGCAAACTTTTTTCCAAAACTACTTTTTTGGAAGGTATAATTCATATGCTGCGTTTATTTATTATTAATTTATCTATTCTTTATGTACAGTATTTATTGATCTATTTATCTATTCTTTATGTATTTATTGATCTATTTATCTATATGTCTTTCCATTTGCTTATCTTTGTTTTTTAAGTAGGAAGGAGGTGCCAAGGGCGAATGGCCGCAAAATCGCCCCGCATAAAAGTAAAAGAGATCCAAAATCGAGGTTCAAGGTTTTCGAGTTGCCTGGACATTGCGTCTGAAAGATTGGACGTCAGAGGCAGCAGGAAAGATGGATTGGAGAAGATTGTTCCGGAGTTGACCGGTTGAGTAGATGAAAGATTGAAAATATTGACTAACCCTTGTATTAAAGAGTTGTACAGAAAAGGAATGAGAATGTGTAGAAAGTCGGTTACTGCGTACTTTCCTTAAAGGAGGAGGCATGCAGTTAGAGTTCTTGTTCGTTATGGTGAGGCAACACCAATGCAGCGAAGAGAGAGGGATTGAAGACAGTTAGTAAGAAGCGAAAAACTGATGAGACAAAAAGCCTTTGATTCCATCCGGTCAAGTAAAACTGTGTGGTTGAGCCACTTCACACATGAGAAGCGTACTCCATACAGGGGCGGACAAGACCCCTGTACAGAGACAGCAACTGAGTTGAGTTGAAGAAACTACGGAGCCGGTACAAAACATCTAATTTCTTAGACGCTGTTTTAGAAAGAGAGTATATATTATCTTTCCAGGAAAGATGACGAGAAAAGGAAACGCCAAGAATGTTAAGAGAAGAGGAAGGGTTGAGTTCTGCATTGTTGAAAGTAAGGGAATAGTCGTGTGGGAAATTGTGACGAGTAGACAGATGAAAGGACTGAAGTTTTGAGGCATTGAAAACCACAAGGTTTTCTCTGCCCCAATCAGAGATAGCATCAGAGATAGCAGAAAGATCAGAGGTCAGGTGCGCCATAGCCTTCTTACACGAAGCAGGGAGTGACGGTTGAGAGGGATGCCTCGTAAAGTGGGTGGAGACGTGAATGGTGGAATCATCGCCACGTAGTGTCCAGGACAAGAAGTGTGACTTAATAGGTCATTGATAATTGATAAATAAAAGGGAAGGAGTGGGTGACAGGACAGTCCTGAGGAACCACAAATCGCAAAGTTAAGCGACATTGGGTCTGGGTGATTGTTGGATGGGTGACCGTCCTCCGCGTCCAGATGATGTAGCGACTCACGGTTCGGATCTCGAGTAAAGCTGTAGATCCTCACCCCTATGACCTTTGATGTTATGAAGGTTAAACTACCCCAAAACATCATGTTTTCAAATTACTTAAATTGGACTAGTACAATTTCCTTAAATTTGAATGACCTTCACTGTACAATTATTTTTTGTGTATTTTCAAAGAATATTTCGTGACAAAATAAAGTATATATATATAAGGGGTTCCAAAAACCTTAGCCCCCCCATTTGCAGCTTACATGTTTACTTATATCGAAATGGTTTTTAGTGATTATAAAAATATATAAAATTCTTTATTTATTGCAGGTATTAAAATTACTCTAGCTGATAAAGTGATTATATAATGGCTTCTCAATTAATTGGTGATTCGGAGAGGCAACGTGTCATAGATCGCATACGAGCAATAACATTTCGGGAAGCTCGTGATGCTGGAGCCACCTTTATAACACGTTCATGGGTTGCCAAAAAGTTGCGAAGAAGTGAGGACTTCGTCAAAAGAAATTGGAATAAAACTTTGGATGAATGTGAAATGGATACAACCAAATCTGGGCGCCCAAATTTGCCACTCTCTCAAGAAACAAAGGACATCATTGAAAGTGGTACGCGTAAGCGGAAAAACAGCTGTGCTAAACTTTCTAGAGAGATCGAAGTGTTGAGAGGAAAGATCGTTAGTGGTGAGATCATTCGACTGCACCGTCATAGGCAAGGTTTAAAGCCTTGGCATGAACTTCCAAAGCCAAGAAAAACTCAACTTAACATCGATGACAGAATGTGGTTTGCCCATTATCTTGAAGATTGGGATGTGGATGATTTCATGCATTTAGCTGTCTCCGATGAATTTTTTGTTTACGTAACACGTCGGCCTAACTACCAAAATGATCGAGTGTGGGCCACAACACCAGATGAAATCGATGACAATGAACATTATCGCGAATTATTAAAAAGTCCAGACTGTGTTGGTGTGTTTGTTTTGTTCACTGCAAAGAAGTTCATGTGGGTGCTGAAGCCAAATGGTCAGAGTTGGATGGACAGTATTTTCGTGATATTATTCTATCCCAGCATGTCATTCCTTTTCTAAGAAACCCAAACAATGTTATGGATGTCGATCAGGTCACACGTCTGCATGATAAGGCCCCCTGCTTTAAGACATTAGCCACTCAACAGTTGTTGCGGAACCATGAGATCGATTTCTTTGGAAATGAAGAGTGGCCAGGAAATTCTCCTGACCTGAACGTCTGTGAATACATTGGATCAGTTATAAAGGACAAGGTTGAATGTCTCTTGTTTCAAGAACCTGCAGCAAATCGATTTTCGAAGGATACAATGACGCAACATATTGAAACTGTTTTAGCAAATTTGCGTAACGATCAAGATCTATTCACGTCACTTTTGGCAAGCTACCCAAAGCGAATTCAGGCTGTCTTGGAAGCCAATGGCGGGAACACCAAGTTTTAATTGTTTCTCATTGAATGCAGGATTAAATTCTCTTTTGTAAGGTATGTTTAGTTTTACTCTACCTCTAATGGTTTAGGCCATGGGCGGGTGGGGCTAAGGTTTATTGGAGCCACGTATATATATATACTGTATATATATATACTATATATATATATATATATGTGTGTGTGTGTGTGTGTGTGTGTGTGTGTGTGTACATGACAAGATACGTGTGTATGCGTGTAAGTGTATGTATGTGTGAATGTATGTATCCAGCGGGAGTTAATATAGGATGAAAATTGCAAGAAATCATTTAATTCTGTGTATCTTGTAGAATCCCCTTAGAATTAATAAGACTACGTTTGACCTCTTTCTGCGCTTCAGTGTTTCACAGGCAAATTCTTTCTCGTCTTTCACCGTTTTTGCAACCTTTTTTGAGGCCATTTTTTTTACCTTTCCTCAGGCGCTTTCCAATTATTTATATATATATATATATATATATATATATATACACCTTAGGTCCCTCATGGAGATAAAGAAGATATATGAACATTTCTTTCTCTTATTAAGTTACATGATAAATGTGAAACGCACGCGCACACACACACACACACACACACACACACACACACACACACACACACACACACACACAACGCACGATGCTGGCAGCTATTGCAAATATATTCATAAATAAATAAATAACACGAAACCTAGTATGCTCTGCATGCACACCTATCCTTAAAATAAAAAAGTGACCATATCTTAAAACGATTAACAAAGGCCAAAACGAAATTCAATTTGGGGTATAGTTAATACTGTTGTCATCTCGTGAAAATTTCACATAAAGTTTTGCCAATGCATTTTCTTTTAAATGATTTTGTCACAACTTTTACAAAAATCATGGTTGGCATTTTTTTTGTGGTCATCTTGGATCACTGGCGGCCATCTTGAATTTTTGTATTGTACGATATACAATTTTCGGTCATTTCGTCAATATGTACTCCTTTACCAGTTTCGTTTTGGATGCTTAGGTACCTAAGTATATTTTCACGAGTTCTATGCAATAATGCAACCAAACTGAAAGGTATGAAAGCCTTTGCTAGACCGCAAAATATAGAGATGGGTCCTAAAATTGAATTTATGCTCAAATATTCTATCATTTCCAGAACGGGATATCTGTGTTGTAAATGGACTTTCATTTATTGATTTAATTGAATGTACAGGGCGTTCATAAAAGATCTGAACGATTTGATTCGTTAATATAAGGTTGTAATATATTCTGCTCGATTTTTTAGTTCATTCAGAACAAAAATTAAATGCTTATAAGGACAAATTTCCTCGAATTTTTAGTTTATTCACAACAAAAATTAAATGACATAATGACAAATTAATCATCACTATAATTCCCTTCTTTTTCTATAACCTCCTTCCACCTGTAGAAAATTTTTTTTATGCCACGTTCGAAAAATCCCTTGGTTTCGAGTTAAAAAAAAGCGATCACTTTGTTTTCGATAGCTTCCCTGGATTGCAACTTTTGTCCATCTAGGTGGTGTTGCAGACTTCTGAATAAATGGTAGTCTGAAGGTGCGATGTCCGGAGAATAAGGTGGATGAGGCATTTTCTCCCAACCAAATGCCTCCAATTGGGCAGTGGTGATTCGAGCAGTGTGAGGGCGCGCGTTATTCTGGTGGAATAGAACACCTCTGCGATTAATTAATGCAGGACGTTTTTCTTGTAATGCCATCTTCAATCGTTGGAGTTGTTGGCAGGAGACTTCAGTTGTGATTGTTTGGTTATCTGGCAGAAGCTCAAAATGAATAATTCCTTGCATATCCCACCAAACGCATAGCAAAATTTTCTTTGGATGGGATCCATTCCTTGGCTGAGGTTCAAGCTTTGTTTCACGGCTAAGCCACTGATGTCGACGGTTAATATTGTTACAGAGGACCCATTTTTCATCCCCAGTGACGATGGAACTCATTCAGCATCACATGTCGAATATGCTCTTTCGTGTGCTCCATGTTTTTTCAATTACTGTAATATCGTAGGGGTGGCGTTGTAACTGCATGAAAAACACCAGAGAAAATATTCATTAGTCTAATCCTACACTAGCCTAAGTCATTCTGTATCGTGATAAAACATGTGCGAACCTGTCGCCGCGTGTATTTTGCAGCATTTCTAAAACTATTTCACATTATCGTACAAATATATTCACTGAAATTGAAACACTTGCGGCAGGTTACCACACTGTTGCAGTGCCTTCGTAGCACACGTCAGCGACAATGGGATTTGCATTTAGCTTCACTAGATCAGATGTGCATTTGGTACTTTGCGTACAATAGACTGGACTATGCAATGCACATCCCTGAGTACATTGCATGAATGTACCAATTGGAGCGCACACACCCTATTATTTGGGAGCAATTCAACGCTGGAGAGTTTATAGTAAACACAAATCTCATTGCATTCACTGCAATCGGTGGTGATCAAGCGCTGGAGCACATAAACAAAATTCACAAAGGAGATGGTAGTGTTTTAGGCATAACAACTAACCCAGAAGCCCTGCTGAGGTATTGCTTGAGCACCCAAGAGCTAACTAGACTTTCCGAAGAGATGGAAAAGATGTTAGGCATCAAAAACCCAACGAGAAACCAACACCATGATCTATCACAAGGCACACTTAAGCGTCAGGAAAGGTATATCCATCAGCTGAAAGAAATGTTGTCCAAATCCAACCCATTCAGAATGGCAGATGCAAAAGATGGTACTGAAATGACGTTGGTCCATCTTACAAAGAAAGCGATCATAGCAGCTGATATGCAAGAGAATATACTAAACACAGAAACACAAGGTGAAGTGACATACAGGGATTGTGTGGAGCATAGAATCAGTGGTAATCAAAACCTCTGGGACAAAATAACTAAGGTTAAAAGTTTTAGGCTGGAATGCAAGCTGCAAAACTACCAAAACTAAAATCGGTGCAGAAGAAGTAGTGCTCAGAGCATCAAGCTCATTGATGGCTCGTTTGCTAGTCATCATAATATCGATATCCCTATCTCAGGATATTGATCTGGAAGAGGTCATAGGCAACTATAAGTTCTCTCCTGTTAACCACATGCTGATGACAGCTGATGGCAGACTCCATCCATGTCGTGATAAAGCTAAACTTATTCATCAGCTGGAGGCGCAGGTGGAGATAGATCATAATGAAGATGGAAGTCTGGCTTTACAACAACCAGCATTAACCATTCCAGAACATACATGTGTACTCTTTGATGATATGGCTGTAGTCCATGGAATTGTTGTGTTAAAGGATACAATCAAAACCTGCAAGGATCTGGCTGATCACTTCACCCTTGTTATTGACGCCAAAAGCCAGTGCCAGTGTCAGTGCCAGTGCCAAATGCCAGTGTGCATTTGTAGTTTTTGATAAATATAGTGTCAAATCCTTGAAGGAGAGCACAAGGAAGCGTCGATCCAAAGGTAATCCAGCACATATGCCTCAATATAAGGTTGAGGACATCACACGCATCAAGGATTTCAACAGATTCCTAGTCAGACTAAGACAAAAGACCTTCTGACCACCATCTTGGCTCAGCAAGTAGCTGTCACAACAATCACCCGGATGGGTTTGCTGTCAAATCAAGCCCATACAGAAGTAGCTGATTTGAAAAGCTCTCAGGAAGAAGCAGATACACTTCTCATATTGAATGCAACGAAAATCCATAAGTCGGGAAAGAATGTTCACATCTATGCTACAGACACAGATGTGTTGGTTCTTGCCTTATCAGGCTTACCAGCACAGGGTGATCAAACAGTCATAATTATGAAAAAACTATATAGGGTTATGGGTTCATTGCTATTAACTTGGCCATTCAATGAAAATTTCCATCAGATCTTGATGCTGAGTTAATGGCAAAAACCCTACGTCTTTTCGTTAAAAAACTATGTGTTTGTGGAGGTCTTCAAAAGACTTTGTTAAGTAGCGTTTTTTTTTTTGGTTAATGTTGAATTTATTTGCCTACGGTATTTAGTGCTGCCTAATGGTAAAAAAGGAAACTACCATACCTTATTATTTCGTTGGATCTCGTTTCTGGTTCTAGGACGCGCGGCTGCCTATCGTGCCTCTCTTTCGATGTAGGCGATTGGGTTACATTAGGGTTACGCAAGGACTTTATTCAGTTTAATTAATACAGGCAATTCACTATGCCTAAATATCTGAAGGAATAGGCCTATCCTTTTGTGTTATTAGTTTCAGCTTATTAGTTTTCACTCAGAATTTGTAGGAAGATTAAACACGTCTTCCTTGCCTACAGCAATGCTCGTCACTAGGCAGCTCTTAGAGGCTGTCTTTGTCTTAAATTCCCTTACTTTGCAAAGTCTGCAGACGTCTAATTTTCGTATTCTCATTATTTCTTCTCTCGAAGAAATAATTTGCTACAGTAATTTTGTAGTAAATGAATTCATATTCACTAAAATTATGAATTTTAATGAATATGATTCATTTACTACAAAATTACTGTATAATGTTTTATATGCCCAATTTTTACTTTTTAGGTGAACATCATTAATGTTTGAACAACTTATTACTCTAAATGTCAAAATTACATTCAAATTATTTAGAAAATATGCACGCTGACGGGTCTAATTTTAAAATGGCTGCCATTACCCGAAGATCACAAAATAAAAAATGCCAACCATAGGCTACTTTTTGTTTTATTGAGACCATAAACTAACTAAAAATTCACATTGCCAAAAATCTATATGAAATTTTTACGAAATCCAATTTTGTGATACAAGAGTACGTATATACACTAATAAAAGTTTCTCAGTATTTTGCTAGAGCTGCAAAGCATCGTACGTAGTAGCACACAACTCCAATTCACCCTCCGTGTGAATCAACGCAGGAGGGTATCAACGTGAACTGGCCTGCCCTCGTCCAATCATTGTCATTCAGCTATTAGATTACATTCAGAAACAACCAACCATCCTCTAAGAAGTAATAATTTTAAGATAACAAACCAAAACCATAACATTTTGAATCCGCGAGTGATGGAGTCTCTACAGTATGTTAACCAAATGAAACCTTCAATTAATTAATAATTACGGCATTGCTATTAATTAAGTTAAAAAATGTTTTACTTTAATTAAATTTTACTTATTTTGGTTTTTATAAAAAATTTTAAATTAAATTTTATTCCTTTTAGTTTTTAGGGAAAATTTTAATCAATTAATGCGCCTCGGTGGTGCAGTGGTTAGCGTCGCTGACTACGAATCCATCGGTTCCGGGATCCAAACCCGGCGACAGTAGGCGGCGCGCAGCAAAACCCAGCTGTTCATCCTTCAACACAATAAAAAAAGTTGGTTGGTAGATAAATGGGTACCGTGGATAGCCTAGTGGTTAAGACGGCCTGGCTGCTGATGGGGTGGTTTGGATTCCGCGTTAAACTGTAGGTCTAAGGTGGAGTGACGATGGTGTATAGCGGCATCAATTAATTCGTACATATTGTTAGAAATACAGTATTTAGTTTAAATTATTTAAATGTTTTTATGATGTCTTTTGTAGTTAGTGAAGAACGAAGGTGTACGTTCAATTTTGGAAACGTTTAGTCGTTTCAATAAATAGAAAAAAAATGTTCGTTCAAGCAATTGTATACCTCTTCATTATAAAAATTTGGTTTCCGAAGAATGGATCATTGACAAGTATATAGTAATTACACAGTAATTACACGAAATTACTGAAAATTTCAGGGATTTCATGAAATCACTAGTTTCACAATCTTACTATAATATATATATAAGGTGTTCAAAAAGAAACTCAAACCGAAACCGAAAGAAAAAGGTTAGGTTACAGTGATATATGCATTCTCTAATCCTAATGGATTGCGTTTCTTTTAACACCCTGTGTATATATATATATATATATATATATATATATGTGTGTGTGTGTGTGTGTGTGTGTGTGTGTGTGTGTAATTAAGTTGAGCAATGTTTGCTAAGTTTCGTTTGTGGAAAAGACCTTTTCCGATTTCTTTTAATCTTTGGTGCTTCCACAAAGCTTACAATGGCTGTTTGCGTTAGTTGAAATTCTTTTTTTACTTTTTCCTTTTTTCAATTTTAATTTTACATAAAAAAATTTCTACAAAGAATTAAAGAAATTTAATGAAAAACTTATAAAAATACACTTAATTGGCTGCGATGAAAATAATTAGAAACATTAATTATCACATATACCCGGGTGTGTATATATATATATATATATATATATATATATACACACACACCCGGGTACTTTCTAATAATGTTTTTTTCCTTTATTTTCTTTTTGATGAATTACCTGGATGACGTACCGATAAACAAAGACGTGGCATGTTTTTTCAGCAAGACGATGCACTTACTCATTTCGCCATGCAAGTTTGCAAATACCTTGATAAAACGTTCCCCAACAGATGGATTGGCTGAAGAGGTCCTATCGAATGGCCACCCAGGTCACCAGAAGGTCACCAGATATCACTCCACTCGATTTTTTTCATCAAAAAGAAAATAAAGAAAAAAACATTATTAGAAAGTACAAGAATTAGTAGAAAAAAATACAATTATTCCTGTGGTTCCTGAATCATGGGCCACCCGGTATATAGTATATATATATATATATATATATATATATATGTTACAGTAAGATTGTGAAACTAGTTATTTCATGAAATCCCTGAAATTTTCAGTAATTTCGTGTAATTACTGTTTCACTCAGGAACTTCAGGAAGTTAGGTTAGGGTAAGTTAGGTGGTTTTTTTCCATTAAAAAAATATTGATTCTTGTGATGTGTTGTCTAGTTTCACATTCTTACTATAACATATATATATATATATATATATATATATCGGTTGAACTTCATTTTTCTGTTTCACCACTTGACCTCTTTAACCTTCGGAGGACATCAGGTCCTTTATTTTGCCGCCGACATCACACGACTTTGTGAAGTTTTAGGGGACTCCGAGAGTTAATGAGTTAATAGAGTCCCTCACAATGAGGACATGAAAGTCTTGAATGACAATATACTCTCTTCGCAACATGATTTCGTGTATGATGTTTCTGTAGCTAAAAAAAAAGACTTTTTAATTTTTCTTTCCTTCGATCGAAAGTTTCGCTTTTTCTTCCGCCCTCGTTCGTGATGAAGTGAATTGCGTTCCTTCTACTGATAACAAGTTCGGGGCCGCCGTGTCTTCCTTATCAGCTTCAAAGTTATTTCAGTATATAACATATAGAAAATATGCCATAAAGATAATTACTGTAGTGAGGAGTGCCAGAAACTGGCACATCGCTCACGAGAGACTAACGCCGCCCATTACGCTAATACTCGGGCAATTATTGACTAGCACCATCGAGCGTCGAACCCTGACCTCACTGTCTTTATTTCACTCAAAGGGAAGTGGTGTTGCTCACTGAGCTACGAAAGCTGGTTTTTGAAATATGACGACATAGTTCTAACAAAATTAGCGTTAAATCGCTTTAGCTTCTTCAGCCACCTTTCGCAAAACTTGGTTAACCTTGGATTTACTTCTGCTCGAATTGTTTGTTAACTTTAACGAATGATGTCAGAGCAGCGTCTCCAAATTTTTTCTGGCT
The DNA here is from genome assembly GCA_023014485.1 of Bathynomus jamesi. Taxonomy (NCBI): domain Eukaryota; kingdom Metazoa; phylum Arthropoda; class Malacostraca; order Isopoda; family Cirolanidae; genus Bathynomus; species Bathynomus jamesi. The sequence continues at coordinate 59,887 of JAJOZX010003177.1, read as the reverse complement.
GAAAACACTCCAATATCATCCGTTCTTCTTTTGGTGAAGAATTTTCGTCTCCCACTGCAAAATCCACTTCCCTCACCCTGACACCTTTCCCTATATAACATTTCAGTGAGCACGTAATAAATGACGAATGTTTTGTTTCATTTGATATTTGCATACGTTCAGTAACTTACGGAACCGGTTGAAAAATACTGGTATACTGGTTTTTCTCAACAATTAAAAACTTGCGAGAATCGAACAAAAATTTCAGTCAATTATATTTCATTACTTATTACTGAGTAATAAAACAAACTAATTACAGAGTAATGAAGTGAAATAATTGCGTAATTAAACGAGTGAACGAGGGAAGAATCCTCTCAAATATTCAACGAGGGAGCATTAGTTAGAAAATTTTATTTCGAGGAAACGTATTTATATTAATTTCTTAATAAATTATTAAGAGTTTTATATACCCATACTTACTATAAGAATGAAAGAAATTGGAATACTTCAGTGGAGGAACTTTACCTCCCAAGACTCATTACGTGACTCCAACTTCACAATATTTTGTATTTTTTTCTTTTCGGCTAAGTTCAGACCAATGTCCTCATAGAATATATATATATATATATATATATATATATACAGGGTGTTTCAGGAGGAAAAGTCAATACTTCGGGAGGTGATAGTATCGGTCATTGTGAGAAAAAAGTTCATAACATGTGTCTAATTCTGAATGGTTACGGAGATAGAGCTGTTTGAATTTACAAATACAAAAGCATTGCTAATGGTAATCAAGAAAGAGAAACCAATTACTGTTTCAACATTTAATGTTGAAATATTGGCATTTTGAATGGTATCAAATACAGAAGTGAACCGTCGACGGTATTCTGCAACAGCAGCTGTTGCACTTCATCGCAAAAACCGTAGACATACTCATATCTGCATATTCGGCATGTGTGAGGTGTGTGGCATTCTTAACATTGCTTCAAACACCAAACAATGTCACTCACAACAGTCAGCTGTCGATTGGCTTATGTTACATGCTTACATTACAGCTTACATGGTTCAAGTTATAGAGGAGGGAAGGGGAGGAAGAGCTGCGCGCGCATCAAATTCAAACAGCTCTATCTCCGTAACCATTCAGAATTAGACACATGTTCATATGAATTTTTTTTCTCACAATGACCGATACTATCACCTCCCGAAGTATTGACCTTCCTCCTGAACACCCTGTATATAGAGGTGGATTTACGTATAGGCAGAGTAGGCACCTGCCTAGGGCGGCAATTTTGAGAGGCGGAAATTTTGTCGTATTTTAAGATAAATGGGGGCAAAGAAAACAAAATAGAAAATAAATAACTTATAATCACTAACAAATTAAATGATTCACAATAAGTTTCAAAATAAAAATGAACAGCACCCTCTAATAACAAACTAGCTAGCGATATGAATGGTGCAACTATAAGGCACTTTCATCCCTGCCTTGAGGCGGCAAAGTGCTAAGCATGACTTTCTGTGTGTGTGTATATATATATACGTATATATATATATATATATATATATATATATATATATATATATATATATATATATAGTAATAATGAAGTTATATGATCATTTGATGTAATAGATTTGGGATATCACATGGCTTCGTTACCTTGATGATGCCTTTGCTATGTTACCTAATGGTATTAATGTTACTTCATTTCCAGGTAAACTCGGGCTACTTCGTGGTCGATTCGTAACACAGCTTCCCTTCGATTAGCGAAGTTAAGCGACATTGGGTTCAGAGAGTAGTTGAATGGGATACCGTCCTCTGCGCTCAGATTATGTATCGACCGTGGACCGTGGTCCGGATCCCACGTAAAGCTGTAGGTTCCCTCTGTCATTTGACCTTAGATGTTGCGAAGGAGGTTAAACAACCCGAACATTACATTTTTTCTAGTAAATTAAACTGAATTGTCCCTTAACTAGCTTTACCTTGGGGTTAGAGAATAATGCATAACTTCGTTTCCTCGTTGTTGTCGTTAGAAAGTCCTTTATTAGTAAACAATCTTGTACGTGTTCAGGAAAGCCGCGCTTGTGGACGCTTATGTTTATTGTTTCTCCTCACACTTCATATAGATAAAACTGGGTGTTCTAATGAGCTTGTTTTTGCGTGATTATAAACTTTGTATCCCTCAGTTTTTGGATGAAGACGTCAAAGATGATTAAAGAAAATTTTCTGAATCTTGGATGTCCAGAAAGTTTTATAAATGCAACTTTGCAGCATTTTAAAGGAAACATGTTTACTCACTCATCTGACAATAAAAGAAAAGTAACTCGTAAGAACAACTTTACATTGTCGATTTCAAATGTAGAGGGGGTTAAAGAAGTTATGTCCAAAAAGTGTCCATTTAGTGTTTCATGATATTACTTGGTATTTTGCGTTCCAGTGCTAATAATTTCGAAAATGAAAATATAGCTACCTATGAAATCCTTTGCGTAGACTGTCATCTATCTTACATAGGAAAAACAATAGATTTAAAAAGAAGAATGTATGAACATAAAAGTAGTTTGCGCATTCGTGACAACTGTACATACACACACACACACACACACACACACACACACCACACACACACACACAGTAAATAATGATTATAGAATTATATTGATAAAAATTTTAGAATTACAGATGTAAAACAAAATAAGTTACAGGATCGTTTTTACTAAAAAAACAAATTAATTCAGTAACATTATAATTCAAATAATGGCCCATTTTTCAAACGACTTACTAAAATCAGTGCCTCATTTTAGAAATAAATTAGGAAAGGTTTCCGCCAGAGACACTTGAATTGCGCATACTTTTTCTTTATTCTCTTTTAACATTTAAACTTTTCAGTTTCGGCTGAGGCCAGAAAGGGGAGGCGAGATAAACTTTTGAAATTTTTTCTATTTCTTGGCGATATTTCACACACACACACACACGTGTTGTGTGTGTGTGTGTGTGTGTGTGCATCCCGGCATAAGCGAAGTATGACTTTTTAAAATCCATTAGAGTACCTCAGAAACTAATTAACCTAACCTAACCTTAGTGCCATTGAAACGAGAAGTGTTTCGAGCGCAAGTGACGGCTTTTCCTTCCGCAATTTCTTTTTTCCCGGTTAGGTCAACTGTACGCCCTTGACAGTTGGTTAGGTTAAGTCATGATATTTCGTTAAAATATTCCACTTATTCCTTTTCCTTTAACGAAAATATCATGACTTAACCTAACCAATTGTCAAGGGCGTACAGTTGACCTAACCTGGAAAAAAGAATTGAGGGGGAAATGGAATAAGTGCCGTGTTTTTTATTAGGTCATTAAATAGTGAGATACTCTCTAATCTAGTTTAACCTCACTTAACCAAACTTTAATTAGTCTAACCTAGCGTAACTTAAGTAAAAGTTAATAATAGTGAACAAATTTTTTGCTTTATTTTAAAAAATAAAATAATCCATAAATTCCAAAAAGCCTTTTATGCCATGACTAAGTAGTTTTCGTAAATAGAAATTGTAAATAAATCTATAAATAATAGTTAAACATGGGACTAGTTCGTGTAGCGTTTGGAGTCTTAGGTTTTCACCTCAATTAAGCGTAGTGAATATGCGTTCCAAGTTGCAAGACCTAGGCTAGTTAATTGTTATTATGGAAGTGTCAATATGTCGCTTGAAAATGTAACAAATTTTATAATGTTATAAAGTTATGCGAGAAAAAGAGAATTTAATTAATGAATTACTGAAGTTGAATGTATTAAAAGATCATATTTTGTGCCAAAGACCTTCTACAAGTAGAAATTCGAGAAAACTTTTAATTATTGACAATGGAGACTGTTGTTAACCGTAGCCCGTAACCTAATCTAATCAGGACCAACATATTTTTTTTTCGTACACTAAAAATATATCTAGATTTTTTATATTATGTTTTTCAGTTCCGAGGTATCAAAAGAAATTACCTCACTTCATCGCTAAATTATCACACACTCGCCACACTTATGCCCAGTTGTCACGCACGCACGCGCGCTACACACAAAGAAAGTGAAATTTATTTAATTTCTTTCACTCGTATGGACAAGCACTTAAAATCCTGCAGAAGCAGAAGTTTAAAAGCGCAAATTTTTGTTCGTCCATTTCGATAATATTTATAAGTCCTTTTGTCGAAACTCGTTCCTCGTATCAACTCCTACTCAAAGTTATGAGAAACTTTAATTAAAGAGGTGAAGACATTCATGACACGCGAGAACTAGGTTCGAAATTTTGAATCAGTCTATCATTGAACTACCGCGGAAAACGAACTACAAACTTGAGAGCAACCACAGGCCAGTTATTTAAGCACTTATAAGTCACGTATAAATCACATAAAAATGATTTCACCTTTCCAGGAATAACTAAATTTTTGGATTTCCTGATTCGCTTTGTCACTCTCCTTATTAATGCCCCCTCCCCTACCTCCGGTTCCATAATACTGACCGCCTTCTTTTCTTCCTCAGTGATGAAACAACATTCGAGTTTACACACTAACTTCCATTCTTTTACTTCAAATTTGAAATAAATTTCAGTCTCATTCCATGCCATTACTTCATTTTGTATTTAGAAATGTTGCGATGATTTTATCCAAGTTCACCTCATGCAAGTATAATTTATGCAAGTCCATCTTCTTGAATCGACTTTGTTCTCTGAATCCCACTTTTCGTTAACCCTATATGGACATAATTTTCTGTAGAGTTAAGTTATAAATGCGTGTATATGAAAGGTTAGAAATATGTAACAGTTGTCCATATAGGGTTAATATACAGGGTGTCCCATAAGTCCGGCATCATAGGAAAAATAATAATAAAAAAGGCAAAACAAAACTTTTATTTACAGAACGTGCTCAATATGTCCACCATTATTTTCAATACACAAATTCAGACGTGATACCCAGTCAGGAAGCACCGGTGAATAATGTCAGGAGTAATGGTGTTACATGCCCCAATAATGCGCTGCCGCAAATGTCAACACTCCTAATTTTCTCTGGCGTATACCAGCGCTTTCAAGTGGCCCCAGAGATAAAAATCTAGTGGCGTGAGATCCGGGCTTCTAGCTGGTCATTCCACAGGCCCTCGACGTCCTATCCAATGACCAGGGAATTGTTGGTGCGGGTATTCCCTTACTTGGGTGCTGTAATGTGCAGGAGCACCGTCTTGCTGGAACCATGTTGGGAAATTTCCTTCTTCGTTCAAGACACTGGGAAATGCTCTTCCTTGAGCGTACGTAGGTAGGTGCCTCCAGTGACATGTTCATCGAAAAAGAGGGGGCCTAAGATGCGATCCTTCCAAATGCCACACCATACCATCACCCGAGATGCACCTTGTTCCTTTGAAGAGGTATACCAGTGAGGGTTGTTTTGAGACCAGTAGCGGTGTTCTGTCGATTTACCTCACCATTTCTATAAAAAAAACACCTCGTCACTGAACAGAATGGTGGACGGGAAACTGGCATCCCGAGCATAAATTATGGTTTGTAGAAATAGAAAAATATGAATTTCTCCTACGATGCCGGACTTATGGGACACCCTGTATATTATATATATATATATATATATATATATTGTAAGTTGTTTTTGCACTGTCTTTTATTTTGTATTCCTCCGAGCATATAAATATATTTTTTGAGATAACGAGCGCGCGCGTGCGCGCACGCGCGCACGCGCACACACACACACACAATATATATATATATATATATATATATATCACAGAGAGAGAGAGAGAGAGAGAGAGAGAGAGAGAGAGAGAGAGAGATGAATAGGACAGTTAATTATGAAGGAGTATATTTCCTTTAACGACAGAAGAATAAAAATACAAATCCTGGCAGCAAGTTGGTGTTACAGTGATAATAATAATAATAATAATAATAATAATAATAATAATAATAATAATAATCAGACTGGAGAGCTAGGAAATGGTACAGCGCTCAGACCAATTACTGTAATAGGGCCCATTACTCTAACCAGCACTATTGGAAGTCGAACCCACGACGTCACTGTCTTCATTTCTCTAACGGGAAAAAGGTGTTACCTACTGATTTATGGACGTTGGTCTCGTGTTATGTAGAACAATATAATAGCTATACCGAAGCAGGGATTCAATTTTCTCTCTAAGATTCATGATGACTTTATGTACCATCCATCTTGAGCAGCATAGTTTTATCCAGGGATTTAATAATATATGGTAGGTGCTTTAGTGTACCTCGTTTCTTAATAAGAAAATATTCAATAAAAGTATCGGCTAAAGCTTTCTATACCTTTCTAACGACTGATAATGAAAGATTGTTAGAGAATCAGTTTGATATAAACGACTGATGCATCTTAAATTTAAACAGCCATTTATTATTCAAGAACGAATAAGCAAGACGAATACATCGATTTATTGTTTAAAATTAAGTCTTTATCGGATAACTCTATAAATATTCTTAATGCATAGTAAAAGGGAGTTTTCATGCCGACGCGAAATGAATTTCTTCATATATATATATATATATATATATATATATATATATACAGAGAGAGAGATATGAGAGGAAATTGTGTGAAATTGATAAATTGAGCATGTGATAGAGATTTTCATTTGTTTGTTTATTTGCTTCTTTGTAGAAAATTTATAGGGAAGGAAGCAGTACTCTTACGATGTTTGGGGCCTGAGCGTTCTTTCCTGCGGTCCTGCGTTTATATTTAAATTATTCGCGAGAGTTTCTAAAATATAATAATTACTGATTTTTGTTACCTTGCAATTGCCTTTCATTACATGTTGTTGTTGTTGTTGTTGTTGCTTAGCCTCGTTCGTAAAAGCAAACGTCATATGATGGAGAGGAACTACAACTTTACGTGGGATCCGGAGCACGGGTCGGTACATCATCTGGACGTAGAGGACGGTCTCCCATCCAGTAGTATGGGAGTAAATGTGTAGAGTGGAGAAACGAGGGGAATATGGGAGGGGAAAAGGGGGAGGGAGGTAAGAGGGGAAACGAGGGAGAAAAAGCCAAATTTTAATCACCTAAAGGCGGATGGGAGATGATAATAGGGAAGGGAAATAAGATACGGGGGTGGGGTGCCGTTCCCCCAAAATAAAAAATTTAATATACAGGGTGTCCCGTAAGTCTGGACCCATAGGGAAAAATAATAAAATTACAAAATAGTCCAAAAATTTAATTATAATATATTTTTTTATTATTTTTATTATTATTTTTATTATTTTTTTATTATGATCTTACTCCGCTGGAGTTTTATTTGTGGGGCCACTTGAAAGCCAAAGTGTACGAGGTCAAACTTCAGAACATTTTCCACCTTAAAGCACGCATTGTGGAGGCGTGTCAAGAAATTTCTGCGACTGTGATTCAGAAAGTGCTGTCGCAGTGGAGATTACGTCTTCAACTATGTGTGCGACACAACGGCGGACACTTTGAACAGATTTGTAATAAATTTTTGGACTATTTTGTAATTTTATTATTTTTCCCTATGGGTCCAGACTTACGGGACACCCTGTAGAGTAACTGAACCTAAACTTGAAAACAAAAATTATATATAAGTATATATATATATATATATATATACTGTATATATATATATATATATATATATGTATATATATATATATATATATATATATATATATATATATATATAGTGTGTGTGTGTGTGTGTGTGTATGACGTCATACTATAAACTTTAGCGGCAACCACTTAATCCTGTGTCCAGACACAAGTGATATTACACCATCCATCGGGAGTCGAACCCGTATCTCAGTCTTTATATCAGTGTGGTATTTAAAATATTTTAATCATCAATATCTATATATATCTTTATTTTTTATTTATTTTTCTTAATCTTTTTCTATCTTCGAACTACAGCGCTCGCAAAACAACCTTGTTGGCCAACAATCTTATTAAGACGCATTTTTTATACCCAAAAGTCTCCCGCCGTAGTGAGGTCGCGTCAGGAACAGGCAGGAAGCGCCTCAATCGCTCACATACACTTCACCAGCTGTCATAACAATAATGCACCTACCTCAGAGCAAAATATCCACAGCCCAGCCCCACAGACTACTCCATGGTTTACCCAGACCGCTTCATACACCCTGAGGCGGCACATTACCAGCCCGTGGCACTCCATATACCACATCGCTTCACTTTTTTCTATCCAGTGCGCGTCTTTCACCCCCCAGACGTCCAGGTCCCGCTGACCTAAAGCGTCCTTCACTCTATCCCTCCATCTCCTCCTCGGTCTACCCCTCCCCCTTTCCCCCTCCATCTCCTCCTTGGTCTACCCCTCCCCCTTTCCCCCTCCACCTCCGAAACGTAAATCCTCTTTACCATCCTCTCCTCACTCATCCTCTCCATATGCCGAAACCATTTTAGCACCCCATCATCTGCTCTCTCCACAAGACTTATTCGACTCCCACACCTCTCACGGATAACAGTGTTTCTCACACGATCAATCTGCCTCACCCGACAGATCGTCCTCAAGCATCTTTTTCCATTACATCCACACTTTTCCTTTCCTTCGTATTCACCACCCAAGCCTTTCTTCCATACAACACTGCTGGCACTACTATACCTCCATACACACAATCTCCGCACCCATAGACACTGATCTCTCCTTCCAAACACTTCTTAGGGCATCCAGTACCTTTGCCCCTTCTTCCACCCTGTAACTAACCTCCGCCTCCACAGTCCCAGTCCTTGCCACATCCACTCCTAAGTACCTAAAACATGCCACTTCTTCCATTTCTTCACCATACAATTACACTCAGTCGCTTACGAACCTCACTTTCACAGCACAACATAACCTTACTCTTATTCACATTTACTCTTAGTTCCTTCTTTCACACCCTCCCGAAATCAGTTACCAGTCTCTGTAGCTTTTCTCTCGAGTCCGCCACCAGAGCAGTATCATCCGCATACAACAACTGAATCACTTCCCAAGAACCTCCCCCCTCAACATGATTCACCCCCGCTCCCCTCCCCGTGACCTTTGCATTCACTTCTTTCACTACCTCGTCTATAAACGCATTAAGCAACCATGGAGACTTCACACAACCCTGCCGTAGACCTACTTTCACCGGAAACCACTCACCCTCTTCCCACACATGCTCTACTCTCTCGGTAAAAACATTTCACCACATTCAACAACGACCCATGCACCACATACATCTGCAGCACTTGCCACAACGCCTTTCTGTCAACCCTATCATACGCTTTTTCAAGCTCCATGAACGCCACATACAAATCCCTTTCCTTCTCCAAGCATTTCTCACACAACATCTTCAACCCAAACACCTTGTCGACACACCCTCTACCTCTTCTAAAGCCCCTTTGCTCCTCCCCAATCTGTTGCTCCGTGCATGTAACCACCCTTTTAATCACCACTCTCCCATACACCTTACCTGACACACTCAACATACTAATTCCTCTATAACTTGAGCGTACATTTTTGTCCTTCCCTGCCTTTCTACAGGGGAAGATACATGCACTTCGCCAGTACTGAGGCAGCTTGCCTCTGTCCATACACACATTAAACAGACGCACTAACCAATCAACACTACATTCACCGCCTTTTTGCAGGAGCTCTACATTGATCCCATCTACTCCTACCACTTTTCCACCTTTCATCCTGCCTTGGGCCTCCACCACCTCCTCTCTCCGGACCAACCCATTCGCCACAACTCTCGTACTCTGAACCCTCTCTCTGCTCAAACATACCACATCTGCTTCCCTGTCTTTCGTCGACACGTTCAGTAATCCCTCAAAATACTCACTCTACCTGTCTTCACATCTTCTCTATCCGCCATCACTTCCCCATCGATTCTTTTCATAGTCATGCTCATCTGTCCTCTCACTTCCCTTTCACTTTCCTCACCCTATTCACTTCTCTCTAAAACATCTTGCTCTCCATGAAATTTCTGACACTCTCATACTCCATCTCTCATTCGCTCTATCTTTCAGCTCTCGCACTTTTCTCTTTACTTCTTGCCTCTTCCTCTTGTACTCTTCCCTCTTCCTCTGGTACTCTTCCCTCTTCCTCTTACTCTTCCCACTTAAGACGCGTACATAGACATAATTTAAAAATGAGTGAGGAGTAAATAGAAAAACTTGCAAACTATTTGTTAACATGTCATAAGTATTTTTTTATTAGTAAACTTACAAAAATAATACATCACATATGCAGGAAGTAGTTAGTACATACAACTCTTTTTAGAAATAATAATAATACATCACATACTGTGCATAAAATGTTTATTAACATGTCAAGAGATTAATTTTTTATATTTATTAGTATAGTAAATTTACAAATAATGCCTGGAATAGTTAATACATATAATTCTTTTTAGAAATAATGATACATTACATCTGCATACAATATTTATTAACATATTAAAGTTATTTTTTTTGCCTTGTATAATACAAGCAATTCATTTTAGAAATAATGACCTGTTTAATGTATGAGGCTTTCTATACTCGATATATAGAGCTTTAAGAACATTTAGGATTAATTTTGTCCCTAATTTACACTTGGCTGTAACATTTTCATAAAATGAAAATATTCAAAAGCATGCTCGAGTACACGGTGATATATTACAATATTATCATGAAGTTTTGTTGTATATACGATATCCTCTAGTCTAAGCGATCGCTTATTCTCTTTTCGCCTGTTTTTTCAATTGAAAACTGTTCAGAGTTCATATCGATGTATAATGAAATCCTCTAAATCGTGGCGGCAGTTAGAGCGTATATAAGGTTACAGCTCAGCAGATTAACATGAAGGAGAGGGAGGATTTGTAACGTTCTAGACCAGCATCTCAAAGCGAATGATACTTCTAGGGGGATGTCTTCTAAATATCCTCTAAGCTCGAAGCCGTTCTCACCTTGTTCATCTCTACACTTCATAAAATCATCAAGTAATGCTGTATATGCATGTTCGAGTACGGTATCAAAATAACGTATATTATCAACTCATGCATTTAATAAAGGTTTCAGGTTGTGGAAGGTGGCTATTTCAAATAGCCTATCGAGAATGAAACGGTAACGCTTGGGCACTAGTTCGTTATTAACAGTTTTTAGTATTGAAGGTTTTTGGATTACTTTTTCACATTAATCGTGTTTCAATCAGGCATGGAGCAATTGTAATTTGTAATTGTAATTGATTGTAATTAATTACAACTTTTCAAGTAATTGCTGAGTAACTGTAATTGACTACCAAAAAATGTAATTGTAATTGCAATTGTAATCAGTTACGTTCAAAGTGACATATAATTGACACAATTACAATGAAAAAGCAGGACCTCAACAAGTATATATTAACGTTTTAGTAAACTTATATCCCTATACGGTATATCTTTGACACCGGTTATGTTACGTACACCGGTATAGTTAATTTTTCATACACAGTATATACAGGGTGGGCTAAAAAAACTATTACCCTGATTTTGAACAATATAATTTTACCTTTATTTGTACAATCAATATACAGTATGTGTCATATATAGAATTTCGTGGTCTATCTCGTGGTGAAGTTGGATTTTTACTAACTGTAGCCATTATTTTGTAATTCGCTGTTATACAAACACGGGTAGAAAAACTTTCTGTTTCTATACAGTCACCTAATTGAGTCCAAGATTATGCGGAATGTGCCCTCCTCCATTATCAATGCACGCTTGCAACCTTGACTTCTCCCTTATCGACGGCAGTACCGCTTCAAGGATTTTTTCTTGGTAATAAGCAGCAGTGATTTTGGCATTTTGATCAACAAAAACAATCTCTGCCTTCCCTAACTTTGAAATAAAGCTGGAAACTATGACTTTTTGAGAAAAATGCCGAAGTTCCCTGGAAAGTCGATCTAGACTGATAGATTTTTTGTCCTGTCTTCCATAAACTCGGTCATTTTGTGTGTTTATTGTTGAAGCAACCGTAAAGGTCTTCTCGTTGCTGAACCATATTTTCAACACTTCTCTGTATGGGAATCGATCTAACAGAGCACGACATTTTTCAACTCGTGCTTGCTTATTTGATGCAGAGAGCTTATGAACTTCGACTCTTTTAAAACATTTAAGACCCAGATCATCTTTTACTATACGAGAACACTAGAGCGAGAAATACCAGTAGTTTTTGAAATTTCTCTAACGGACTTGCGGGTGTTGGGCCGTTCTTCTTGACTGCATATCATGGATGAAACCGTGTCAATATTTTCCTCAGTACTTGATGTTTTGGCCTTCCACTGCCTTCTTTTCGTTTGGTCGACCCTGTGATATCGATTTTCTTTATGAGATATTGAAGTCCAGGTATCGTCCATCGTTTATTTGGAAACTCTTTCTTCATTCGTTTTGCACCCCAGTGTTTCTCCTTATGCAGGTTCAATATCAATGCTTCATTTTCCAAAGAGTATTTCATTATGTTATAACTTGTTCACCAACTATAGCAGAATGATCGTCTGAAATGAAAAAGGAAATAAATTAATTATTTTATGTAAAAATTAGGAAAATTAATTATTTATGGAGAAACTGACTGTCATCTGAAGGTATCAGTTGCTGACTTTGACCGCCTTTCAATTGAGCACCATATTCTGATACCTGCCTCCAGTTGTGAGCCTGTACCTCTACTCCTGAGGCGTTGAATCTAGATTCAAAGCCAGCTTTTGAAAGAGTAAAAGTATGGATACAACCAGTGGTGTAGTGCTAAATAAAGAAGTGAGGGAACGCATTTTGAAAGTGTTACTCAGATGCGGGGGGGGGGGCAATGGCGAGCTTGGCGAGCCCATACAGCTGGGGGTCCGGGGGCACTGTAAGCCCCCCGTGAAATCTTTTGAAATCTGACCAATTTCAGGGATATTTTGAGGTCATATGCACTGGATATTAGGATATATTCCAAGGTTGAAGATGCAGTATTTCCAGTGTCATTAGATATACGACATCCAGTACGATCAATAAAAATAGCTAACAACTGGAATGATTAACTAAAAAAAAGTTAACAACTGGTACGCCGTGGTGACTGTTTCACCAGATCTTTATAGGCTAGCATTGCCTCAGTCGAAGCTAAAAGAAATGAAGCAGTTAATGATTCTTTCTTATATTTCTTCTAAGGGTGGGAATTAAAATTTCATGACGTTAGAGATTTGTAAGTTCGGATTTATTTGAAATAGTGAGGGAACGCCGTTCCGTCTACCAAAAAAAGTAAGGGAACGCCGTTCCCACGCGTTCCCACAGCACTACACCACTGGATACAACATACGGCCTCAGCAGTAAAATCAATATAGAGGGTGAGCTACACTATTTTTTCAAAAGTTGGGTAATAGCTTTTTTAGGCCCACCCGGTATATGATTTATTTTGTAATAACTTATAAGATAGCCTAAAATATTTTTCTTCCATTCTTATCGATAAAATGCTTAATAGAAGTGTTAGGAATAAAAAGCTAAAAAAAAAAAAATCCAAAGCATGACTGGGATAATTCATCATTCCAACTTGTTATGATGAACCTACGCCTGAACCCTCCAGCGTGGAAAAGGAGGTCCAGAAATATTTAAGTGCACCCTGTATGCCTGAAGACTGTGAACCACTCCAGTACTGGCAGGTCAATAAATCAACCTACCCTTGTCTTACTGCCCTGGCTCAACGCTACCTTGGCATCCCTGCCTCCTCTGCCCCCCCCCGTCGAACGTCTGTTTAGCATTGGGGACAAAATTTTCCGGTCTGATCGCAGCAGGATGACTGATGCTACATTTGAAAGGCTCCTGAATATGAAGGTCAACAAGTTATATACAACACTTGCAGGAACCTAGTTTGTGCATTTACACTATGTATACGGAAATGAAATACTTAAACTATGGTACACTTCTTTCTTTTCCTTTTATTTACATTAGGTGTTGCTCTGGAATGTAACTGCAATTGAAATCATTTACTTGTCAAAGTAATTATAATTGCAATCAATTACCATCTTTTGCCAGCTGTCATTGTAATTGTAATTGTAATAAATTACATTGTCATTGTAATTGCCCCATGCCTGGTTTCACTGTAGGGTTGGCTCGTATCACGGCTCACAGTTAACATGCAAATAATACAGTGTGAGGAAATATCACTGATCGTCATTTGTTGCACCCGCGGTAACTGGTATTTTATAATTCTCCTCCGCCTACTTCTCAACCAACATAAAGATTTTCGAAATCTCATCAACACTCAAATAAATAACATTACGTTTGGCGGAGCCTGTACGTTTATAACTTGTCTCGAGCACATAATTAAATGAGCCACTACTACGTTTAAACACTAGCAATGATTTGGAAAAAGTCACGGCGTATTGAGCGTTAAGGGTACTGCTAAGCGGTAGCTCCATCCTTCTTTGTTACTGTAGGCGCAGGTGTTTCTTGCTGGTACTACTGCTACTGCGAGGAGACTTCTGAATATCACGTCACGACCCTCCCAGCTCAAATACTGTTGGGAGGCGGACTGCTTGCTTTAGCTCATGACGCAAACCTGGTGGTGAGGCATGTCTAAGGGTCGAGGCGTCCCCTGTTGGTGATTTGATGATTCGGTACTCGCTGGACAAAACATGAAAGGCTACGCACCAAAATGAAAACATATTTTCGGGCGGAGAAAAAGTAGATAAACAAAATTACTTAACACGTTAAATGAGTTGTGAGTAATTCATTTAACAATGAGGAGCTCTATTCGAGAAATAGGCGTGTCCATACTGTTCCACTTTGGGAGAAAAAAGGTACTCGTCACCTAGTTCTATTAAAAAGATACAATCCTTTAGCTATGACCTAACTAGGTTCACGTTTTTGTTGCGGGAGTGTACTCGGTGAGGTGTAACATGACGTAGTAAGATTTGTCATACCATTTCGTCAACGAGTTTCATAATCCAGAATCTCTGTTTTTCTTCACTAAGGGTTAACTTTTGGTTAGATTCCGCCCGAATTGTTCATTCTGACGAAGGTCAAGCTTTTCACTCCACCTTAGACATACAGTTTAACGTAGAATCCGAACCTCGCCCCACCAGCAGCCCAGCATCTTAACCACTAGGTCACCCAGGGTACCCATTTATCTACCAGCCACTTTCTTTTTTATTGTGTGGAAGAATGAACAGCTGGGTTTTGCTGCGCGCCGGCTCCCGTCACCAGGTCTCGAACCCGGGGCCGATGGATTCGTAGTCAGAGATGCTAACCACTACACCCAGCTCGACCCAGGGTCGACTCCTTCACTGTACCATGACTATATTCTTTAACACAGCTTAAATTCGATTCATACTCCAAGACGTCTTTAACATTACGAACCCTTGTGATACTCTCGTTAGAATAGGCATATACCATATGTCCCACAAAAAAGTACACCCAACTTTAGATTGTACTAACTCCTCCAAAAATTGAGATATTTTGGATCTGTTTGTTTGATTTAATATAGCAAATTATTCTTTGTTAACGTTCAAATTTATTCATGTTTAAACGATTTAGTGTTTAAGCACCTGCTTTTAACTGAAGGGTACAACAAAATGGATTGCGCAAAATTGGTCAATGAAAAAATAATGTGTGTGCTATCGATGTAATGAAAAGACAAATACATAATAATAGATACTTTAACATAATTTTAATAAGATACAAAGCAGATTTTTCTTTATTCATTATTGCAAAAGTTATGCTTAGTTTCGTTTTCTTTCAACATGACCACCATTCCTATCGATACAAATCTGGAGTCGAGCTCTCATCTTCCCCATCACTCTTTTGATAAGATCTGGATTGTCTTTAACAAGTTGATTTCAGCTGTGATGCGAGTCCTCAAATCATCTAAATTGATAGGTTGTGATGCAAATACTCTATTTTTCAAATGACCCCATAAAAAGTAATCACACGGGGTCAAGTCAGGGCTTCTGGGAGGCCATTCAATGTCATGGCCTGTAGCAATTACTCTTTGGTGGAAGACTTCCTGCAAGCGTTCCTTCACAATAACTCTCCTGTGAGCAGGAGCTCCGTCTTGCACCCACCAAATACCATTAAATCGGTTTCCATAAGTAATACGTATTTGTGGAAGGATTTCTCGGTCTATCATTTCTAGGTAAGCTTCACCATTTAGATTACCATCGTAAAAGACCGGGCCAATTACCGCTCCATTACCGCACAGTCCTACCCAGAGAGACAGTTTTTGTCTAGAGTTATTCTTTTCGTAGATATGATTGTCAGGTGGATGATTTTTTGGTACATACTGACGGCAGATTTGTCTGTTCACTAGACCATTCATAAAAAGGCCGCCTCATCTCCAACCACTAATTGTTCCGTGAATCTTTCTGGTTTTTCAAGAAACCACTGGGCAAATCTTACGCGGCGAGGTAGATCTCCTTCAATGAGTTGATGTCGAATTTCCATTCTGTATGGGTACAAATTCAAATCCTCACGAACTATTCGATGAAATGACATGCGTGAGAGTTCTGTACCATTTCGCCTGGTGGACACTTTTGGATGTCTCTCTAATAAATGCCGAACATGCTGAATGTTCTCGTCTGTTCTTGCCGTCTTCGGATGGCCTGAACGTCCTTTGTTCAAATTGAGGACCGTTCCTTCTTCTTTGTATTTCCGAGCATTCTTCAAAATTGTATGTTTAGTTGGAGAAGCTCTATCGGGAAATTGCAGTTCGAAGGTATTCTGAACTTGTTTTAAGCTTTAGTTTGCAGATAAGTTGTGACCAAGAGAACGCGCTGCCTTCGTGTAAACTGCATGATAAGGGTTTCAAAGTTATTTATAAATTTAGTAATTCAGATTCTTCATTTATATATGACTCGTAGCTTAGATACAAAAGTTCGAATTATTTAAAAAAAATATTTGCAATATCCTTCGACGTAAAAAGTAGCACATTGGTTAAAGCAAGAGGAGCTATCTGGCTGGGAGAAATGATCATTCCGCGCAACCCATTTTGCTGTACCCTTCAGTTAAAAGCAGATGCTTAAACACTAAATCGTTTAAACATGAATAAATTTGAACGTTAACAAAGAATAATTTGCTATATTAAATCAAACAAACAGATCCAAAATATCTCAATTTTTGGAGGAGTTAGTACAATCTAAAGTTGGGTGTACTTTTTTGTGGGACATATGGTAGAACGTGAGCATCCTGATTCATCATCCTTGCATGAATTAAGATTGATTTAAAAACTTCAAAAGAAGCGTGAAAGGACGGCCGGGGAGTATTCACTACATCTTCAGATTTTATAGACTACTGCTTTACAAAGGTATTGCGAGCAATATCAGAGGCTGCCATTTTTGATAAAAAGAAAAATCAGTGGGTGGAATATAAACACACACACACACACACACACACACACACACACACACACACACACACACAGTTAATTAAGGATAAACTTAGAAGTAAAATTTCAACAGCTAAGTACGTGTCCACGACAGCAATGTTTGCGAATGACTAACAAATATAAACACAGTGAATGATAATGACACCGGTTTGTGGGCGGAGCCCAGGACCGCCGAGAGAGCGGGGAAGCCGGGATAAATCCCCGGGGTCCGGACCTCTAGGGGGTCAGGAAAGAGCGGGATAAAATCCAAAAATATTAATGAAGCAATTGATTAAATAACAGAGAGGAAATATAATTAATGAACATACATTTTATAGAGATTATCATAGTCAAACTGAAACACAAAATATTATCTGCGGTCCACCACTGCCCAAGACCGACTGACACATCTGGGAACCATTGTAATTGAAAGCCAGTTAGCCCGTACTTTAAATTTCATCAGATCATTTACCACTTTGCTAGAGAGAAGGCAAAGAAAGTACACTTCTAATTATGAAAATCTTGCAGTAAACAATTGTCTTGCCTGCATGGACTGGTACTACATTTGTAAATTGTATGGTGATAGAATTAATATAATTGATTCGAAAAATAAAATGGTCATTTTCTTCTGAGTTGTTTATTCATACTGTATGTTTTGAATAGTGACTTGGACATATAATCAATTTGCTTGTTATGTACACAAAAAACATTCATAATAAAATACTGAGTAAACAGGGGAGCCCATATACCAATCCTTCCCCGGGCCCTAGGCAGCTCTTAGCGGCCCTGACGGAGCCTATACAGCATGACCAGACAGGAAATCCAATCAAGGGCAACTGCTGGTGCACTTATCCATACAGTGGGCGAAGTCTATACACCAAGTCCAGACGGGAGTTACACACACACACACAGATACACACACACACACACACACACACACACGCACATATTCAAATGTTAGAAGAAAATAATACGCACAATCTATAAACGTAAAATAATTTATTTAAAGTACACAAGTTAAATAAATTATAAAATAATACTTACAAGTAAATAAATATTTAATAATAATAATAACAAGTAATAAACGCTTTAAAACTTAAAAATAAGATTTTTAAATAAATAAATAAATAATAAAAAAAATAAAAAGGACATCAATAAATTAAGTCAAAATATGTACTTCGATTAATTACTCCCTACGGAAACTAAAGAGGACAGTATCACAAGTCCCAGGTAATTGATAGCGCTTCTTGTATGTGTTATACACACCTTCATCCCTCTAAGTTCCTTCATGGCTCCTAGTTTTCTGTGCGCGAAAGTTATGCGTTCCCACAACCAGATGAGGAGACATGGCATCGTCACCATCTTCAGGATCCTCCAGGAACACCAAGTCTTTGTGATACGAAGTTGATGATTTGACGGTTTGCTGGGTTTAAAGTTATTTCCTTCGCCATGACGATGTACTTGAATTCTTCCTCGTGGCTTGGTTACCCAGAGAAGTTGAACTACAAGGGTGATCAAAAAGTAACGCAACCCATGGAGAAACGCACATAATTGATTTTGTCCTTCTGTTGCAGGTGGTGAATATATGAAGAAGATGAAATACACCTTGGAGCAGCGTATATTCATTGTCACGCAGTACATTCGCTCCAGAAGCTATGCCCAGACGCAGGAGGCCTTCACGATCTCCGGATTTATCGCCTCCCGACTTTTTCTTGTGGGGTTACCTGAAAGATGCCGCATATGTCACTCACCCGCACAGTATTCCAGAATTGCAGGCGATGATTCAGAAGTGTGTTGATGCAATTTCACAGGAAACGTTGCAAAGGGTCTTTAAGAACATGAATCGCCGTATCCACTTGTGTGAAGCACAGAACGGTGCCCACTTCCAGCACTTGCTCTGAAATAAATCGTTTTCCCATGGGTTGCGTTACTTTTTGATCACCCTATATATACAAGCTAGGGCATTAATGAGACTCAGATAGTATGCAACATGATTTCTGATCAGTTCTACGTCACATTTTTCAGCCTCGATAGGGACGTATCCTGACAATACCCTGGGCAACTTCACAACAGATCTGCATTGACCTCTTGATTTAGAACGTGAGTTATACGAGGTGGGATTGTGTGAATTTCAAATGAATGCCAAGCTTTTAAGTACTGAGGAGAAAAAGTCGTTTTTATGGTTCTTAGAAAATACGAAGTTGAGAAAGCGGGCGTGGTAAAGGATAAAACTATGCGTTCAGCAGGAACGGCGGTGTACAGTACTACAGCACAGAAATAACGCTAGGCCCTGACCATTATGACAGCATGGATGATATTGTAAGAGATCTAATAAGAGCTTGGATAAATCTAAATTTACAAATGTTTGGAAATCATACCCGTGGAAGGGATTGCAAGATCGGAACATGCTCTATAAGGGCAGTTTATTATACTACCTAAAATTGGAAAGTCTACTAGACAGTCCTATCTGCTACATTCAGAGTAATATCGTGGGTCATTAGTTTGTCGTGGTCAGTCAGGTGCGTTTGCTACGCATTGTGTATATACTTGATCATGGCGGGGGGCAAATTTTGAGCATAATGTATGATAATCCCCAATTATGTCAAAATTGCTTCTAACCTACTAAACAGTATTGTGATACATATATGGTTGTAGGTCAAAACTATCCAGTTGGTTACGGGAACTTAACAGGGAAACTTCACTTTCGGCGTATTACAGTATGATGCAAAACCCTTTAGTCATTTACCGTGGTGTGAGATACCAACACGGTAATGGATTTGGTTCGAATTTTTCTTCCATATTAAGAACGGCTGTGCCCTTACCAAAGAGTAGTGCCAAATATCTCGATCGGAAGGTTCTACAATCAAGTATTAACACGGTTGAAGATGTGATGGCTGGTATCAAACTAAAGAAGCCTTGGAGAATGTGCGGTAAAAGGGTTAAGAAACGGAAAAAAATGAACGTACAGTGAAGAAGAAAAAGGAGATGCAGACGTCATCTCGAGGCTTAAAACGAAAACGAAAGACTTCCAAAAAACCAGAAAGATGCTCTAAACGTATGACACCTATGGTTAGAGATGGGCAGTAATGTATTTGATAAATATTTAAATACGTATTTAAATACAATTTGTGCTTAAATACTGTATTTATAAACACATTTTTTTAGGGTATTTAAATACGTATTTAAATACATTATTATTGATGTATTTTGTAATTATAAATACATATTTTCAAATACATTTTTAAATATATTTACAAAAATTATGGATTTTTTCCATTATTGGGAGTATTTTAGTCTCTCATGTTTTTTGTAAATCGAGAATGTAATTATTTTCCCTGTAATTGTTCCAAACTGTACTGTATTATGTTTATTATGATTTACGTAGTCCCTTCTTTCTGTTGCCTCTCTTTGGATTGCCTTTGTTGCGGATAGGAAGCCTCAAACTACTATAACAATAATAAACACAAACAATGGAATGTATTTAGGATGTATTTAGATGTATTTAAATAATTTTTGAAGTAATTTATTTAGTATTTAATTACATTCCAGTTTACAGTAATGTATTTGGTATTTAAATACAAATTTTGGGGTATTTAGTATTTAAATACATTTTAAAATATTTATGCCCATCTCTGCCTATGGTTGACTTCTTTAACTGATATAAACGCCAATCTTGTACAGGTAATTGTGTTTTTACAGTGTAAGATAGGGTCTGGTATTCGTTTCAAACAGTTCAACATGACACAGTTAGTCCACCCACACGGCGACGAGTGCTGTAAATCGGAACTCTCCCATTTTAGCGTTCCACCTACTCAGACATCTATAGAGGAATCCGAATACGTCACGATTAATCACTTCACTACAGTTGGTTCGTGGACTGCTTCTATAGAGTTCGTTATACCCAACGCAGGTTCATTCTTTTACGATTCCAGCAGTATATATCTGTATAAAAAACACGAATAGCACACTTTGATGGGACAGATTATGAGGACGATCACCCAATTTACCGTGAAACTAACTTTCTGCATATAATGATCAGTCAATGCGATGTATATTTAAATCGAGTGGATGGCTCCGCAGGTTCCAATTATTTTCATTATATTTAGAAAATGTTCTAATTTATTCAAGAGACGCCAAGGAAACCCATTTGCGTGCCTCAGGCTATTACACCCCTGAAACAGAAAAAGATGTAAAAGAAAAATTTTAAAAAGTCGAAAAAACTGATTGTTATGCCCATCTTCACGGCGACTACTTTTTTCAAGAGAGACTTTTGGTGAACGCTGCTAAGATGAAGATTAAAATAGGACGGCCCCCGAGTTACGTTTAAACTTGCCTGTGGTCAGTGTGGACGGTGAAGAGGCTTCTAAACTTGTGGTACCTCGTATTATTGAGGCGTATCTCAGTGTCCGCCGGGTAAAATTATCAGGTTAAACAAATGCAGATTGAAAGATCTTTGTTAAGAACAACGGCTAAATACCCCATAAAACTCATCCAACTTAAAATGTTTAGTGTCTCGTCTGGCTTATCCTCGAAACAGCTTGACAGTGTTGTGTTGGAAAATTTGCTAAAGAGAATGCTAGTGTCAATGGTCGGACATGACACTGTTTCAGGCAAACATAAAAAATCCCCGTTCAAGTTTGAAATTTTTAACTTGAAGAGTATACCATTAATAGTATACTATTAATGGTAGATGTCCAGAAAGTGATTATTCTACTGAGAATGAAATTTTACTGTGTTCGCGAGCGTCCCACAACTTATTTCTTGGTACAAACGGTTGTAACGATGTTGGAATAGGTGTCCCAATTGACGAATATATAACAAGGAATAATAATCAATGTAAGTGATTAAGTGTCTGTGGAAAGATCTCATTGACCCTTGTAGACTCTCTTAATTAGTGGGCGTGGCCATTTGGCTGTGGTTGGTCAGTTAACCATATAATTATGAAGACGAAACTATAATCATCAACCATACGCCAAACTGGCCAACCATTCTTCCAGAGTTTCTGATTTTGTATTTTTCTTATACTTTCTTAATTGTCATGTTTTGATTTTTATGTTGTGAATTAACTCATAATTTTGCATTCATATGTTCATAATAATATAAGCACCTTTTAAGTTTTATCTTGCTCCAAAAGGTTACTTGGATTCAAGTCCTTGGGCAACTATTAGACAACGCACAAGCCGACACTTTACATAGAACATAAGTGAAGCTATCGGAGCATACTCCTTACGCTTCAGAAAATCCACTTGTCCTAATCTTATTTAATTTTCTTTATAATTTTGTATATATATATATATATATATATATATATATTGTTTAAGCTTTTCTTCAACCTGCACCTATCAAAGGAAACCTTTACAATCACGCATTTCAAATGGGTCTGAAAGAAAAACTAAAATCGGTCAGTATTTTATTAGGATGACAAGACATTGTGAACACACTGTATAGTGTAACATCAAGATTTTTTATTCGATAAAATATAAAAATACAAGTCTAATGTCTTAAATCATGTATTTCAATCCCAAGATAATACAATGAACTTGCCTCAGCGGGTATGGATTTACGAAGAGGGTTAGCTCCAAAATACAAATCTAAGATTCACTTGTAATGAATAACAAGAGTTGTAAGGTGATATGCCTTGAAACAAAGGTTAAACTTGTTTAAAGTAAATTCAGATATTTGAACTCGACAAGTGAATAAAAATTGTATTGAATCGTTTCACCCAAACCGTCAAAGATCGAATAGAGTCGTAATAAGATTTTTTTGTACATTTACTTACTCGATGTGCGCATGCGCTGGGTAGTTCGTTGGTAAAAACTTTTAATGCCATATCTCCTCACTGTATATATACAAAATTTATTTTCTAGGTTACGTTACTCTATATTCAGTTTTCTACTTTTGGGGGGAGCACCCCCACCTCATCTTCATCTTATCACCCTTCCTCATCATATCGTACTTCCCCTTATCATTCCCCCCTTCTCTTTGAGAAATTAAAATTTTGCTTTTTTTTTCTTTCCCTCTCGTTCGTAAAGCATCGAAGTATAACTATTTATCTCCCGTTTGATTTGGTTCCCTTCCATCAACGCCATTTAGAACTAATAATTAATTCTATCAATTTGCAGAAGGCACGAAATAATAATGTAATTGTTGATAATAAACGTGTCAATGTTCATTTGCAGCAGAAAATGGAATACAAGCGAAGGACAGAAGATCCTTTTGGAATTATTGCAATTTGCCTGTAATAATAATAATAATTGTTCAAACAGTTTTCCTTTATATAAACTCGTGGCATGTATTATGACAATGCGCTATCCATACTAAAGAAGCGGGAAATTCTATTCAACATTGTGTTTACAAATTATACAGAGTTTACGTAAGTACTATCTTTTCATTGTTAAACACGGGTACTGTATACAATTGTAAACTGCATTTAGCGACCGTACACGCTTTACATGCTGAAATTTATTAGATATCCTGAAATTATAACATTTTTTCTAGAAGGGAACTTGCAGACCAGGACATACAAAGGAAAAAGGTGTTCCCAAACGTATTTATTTAAGTTATTTCCGGCAACATCTTTTCGGATAGCCATATATAGGGTGGCGCAAAAGTCGTGCATCATAAAAATTTTCAGTGTTGACTATAATATATTTTTTTTCCTTTTAGGTAGGGGATGGCTGCGAAATTAATAATAGACGAGAGGGTGAGCTTGGTTTTAATGTATGGAATACCAGGTAACACTGAATCGGTACAGAATTTAAATTCTGTACCGATTCATCGATTTGTAGTATCTGGTATTCCATGCATTAAAACCAAGCTCACCCTCTCGTTTATTTTATATATATATGTATGTATATATATGTATGTATGTTAGTCAATGTTTGAAACCAGTCATTTCACGTAATGCCTAAAATTATCGGATTTGTCGTAATACCTGTGACCCTTGAACATAGGTGATACGCATTACTAACCTAACGTAACCAGTGGCGTAACTAGGTATACGCATTATACGTACGTGCGTATAATTTAAAATATCGAGACTGATTACCAGATAGCACCTTTTCATTAATTTTACTGCATTGACAATCTCTGCGTCTCGATTCTACCATTTTCATACGAACACGCATATACGTGTTTATACGCGTAACTTTAGTAAGCAAAACATTCACACAATAACGGTTGGTGCCTGTCTTATCCTAAGACAAAGCCTCGCCCCGCTTATTCACCGGGACATTAGTGTCGACGTCAACACGGTCCTCAAGGAGTTTGATGCAATAGTACCCTTTCGCATCTCACTTGTCCTTGATTAGATCAAATCGTTGATCTTATATGAATCATTAATTAGTGTAGTATTCCGTTTCATTCATTTGTGTATTTATTTGTCCATTTGAATGAAAAGGTTTATTGGCCCATATGACAAATATTAATAATACAATGACAGTTCACATACTAAGGATAGAAATATATACAATTAATGAGAAATAATACAGTAATGTCGAAGTTAAGTGGAGCTACAAACAGACGTTTTCATACCATGAATTCCATAGCTCCCGCACCTCATTCATCCAAATTTTTTTTTTTTTTTTTTTTTAGTTGATTCTTGGAAGTTGGGGACAGACTGATATGAAAGCACTGGCTTCTAATTGTGATTTCAAATTTTTAATATTCCAAGTCTAAGTGAAGTATTATTATTATTATATATTCCTTAGAGCTCCTGCACCTTAAACTTTGTTACTACACCCCTGACAAACGGTAGGACTGATGGATAACTTGGATAATCGGGTTGCTTGATTTTTTTAATTCTTTGCATTAGACTGTATTGAACACGTCTTGTTACCTCCGGGAAGCTTGGGACATTGCGGATAGCAAACATTTACGAAGCTGAGCATCTCGGGGGTAATTTATGTAAGCGTCTAAAAGACCTGTTGTACAGCAAATCTAGGGTTCTGCCATAACCTTTTTTATAATTCACCCAGAGTTGCTGTCCGTATATATTACTGCCGAAAGTACGAAAGAGTGTCTTTAGCTTCACTTGTACAGAACCGAAAGTTCCTCAGTCATATTCGTTTTAGCACAAAGGCTTCGGGATTGTTTTCTTATATCAGCTGGTGATAGTTTGACCCAAATACTTACTCTTGGATTTCCTCAATTACTTCACCTCTCATTTTAAACCTAATATCAACTAGCTGATTACAGCTTTTAGGATGGAATTGCATAACTTTAGTTTTTGTAACATTAAAAAGAATATCATGTTTCTGCGAATACACTTCGCAGACTTTTAGCCGATCCAGACATTAAAAGAGGGACTTATTAACACCATATCATCGGCATAAACTAAGTTATTTACCCTTGTGTTATCTATACAACATCCAACTGTTGCCTCATTGAGTGAAGCAATTAATCCATCAATATACACATTAAACAGCAGAGGAGTGAGCAAGGAGCCTTGCCTCACCCCACAACAGGAGCCAAAACATTCGGATAGTACATTGCCCCACCTAACGGTAAAAGATTGGTGGGAATACAAAAATTTTAATAAATTATTATGTATATGGGAACTTTCCTGTCTTCTAGTTTCTTAAATAAAATATTGTGGTTCACTCTATCATATGCCTTACTTATATCTAGGAAACTGCTATAAATAGTGAATTACTGTCAGTGTATTTAGATATAATTTTCATAAGTACATAGATACACAGGTCAGTTGAGTGGGACCTTTTAAAACCAAACTGATTAGGTTTCCATAAGTAATCATTTAATCGGAATATGAGTTTTTCTAGTAGTTTCGAGAAGCAGGAAGCGACAGCAATAGGTCTATAACACAGCTCAACAAAAAAAATTTTTTGTTTCGTTGCCAAGGAAATTCGTACGAATTTAGGGTATTTTGGGGTTGCTGAATTCCAAAATGAAAGTAGTTTTTCCGATTTGCTCTAGTTCTTGAGATAATGAATACCCTCAATTAATAGGAAACGTAACCATAACGCGTGCATATGGGAAACTACCGGAACATTCTAGATGGTGAGACCGAATAAAATGCCATTATGTATTTCATGTGTTTACTTTTGTATGATTTGAGACAATTTCAATGCGATTTGTAAGTAGGCTCCGCCTGAACATTAAATTTTTTGCATTTTTACGTGTTTCAATGGGGTACCAATTATCTCATAAATTAGAGCCAATCTAGCAAAACCGATGTCATATTCGGAATCAGCACCACAAAGTTACCCCAAAATCACTCTAATATGATTGGCAATAAAATGCGTGTTGACCAGTGTAATTATTGCTGGATAGAATGTTCCCATACTTATTTTTGACCAGGGGCAAGATATATACACTCATGAACTTTGCAGGGATATAGCTATGAGCAAGCATGGCTGATAAGAGCATGATATATGCAGACAGATCACGTCAGTGGCATATTTTAAGTGCTCATTCGATAGGTCATCTACCCCTGACGCAGAACCAGTCTTTAACTCTTTAATTAACCTCTTTACTTCAGGAATTGATATCAAAGTTTTTCCTTGTCCCTCCCGCATGCGTTTCGCTGCAGTCTAGCTTAAGATTATCCCTACTCTCACTATTAAGAATGTTTGAGTAGTGGTTTTTCCACAGCTTTGCAATTTCATCCTTCCCCGACACACCATCGATTGTCTGAAGGAGGGCATTTTTGACACCCGTTTGATTCTTAAATTTCCAAAATTTGTTATCGTTATTTATGTGAACTTCACAGGCCTTTGATGCTCGAATAGAATCTTCTCCCTGTTTACATCGCCTTATGGCTGCCTTATACCGACCCCTTCTTCTACATATATTCATGTATACCGGTTCTAATCTGGGTCTACCATGAAAGCGCAACAAATCGTAGACGTCTTCCGATTCCCTCTTGAGGGGGCAATAAAATCATTCCATCCAGAAATAATCTTAGTATGATAGTTATAAGATTTAATCAGGAGTCTTCCTGCTTCTCTTAACAGGGATACTATCATCTTATAATATTTATCTATGAGTTTATAGTTACAGTTTGCAGTTTTATTTATTCATTTGTTTATAAATAAATAGTGTTAATACACTTTATTATGTCTCGTTTATTTTCAGTTTTCACCACTTCGTGCGTATAGTTTTGGAATGTCTGACTACACCCATGCTAACCAACCTAATCTAACCTAACCTAACCTTCACGAAGTGATTAATCGCTTAATCAAATTATGCGAAATGCCTGAAATTTTTAGGCATTACGTGAAATGACTGGTTTCACACATTGACTGTGGTATACTGTATATATGCGGAAATTGATTTGTATATACCCATATTGAGAAGCTTAGTTAAAGGACTTATGAAACCAGTTCGAATATAAAGTAAAAAGTAATATGAAAAATAATTGGAAGGATAATGAATTTTAATGATGAGAACAGCATCAAGTAAGAATAACTAATAACAGTAAAAAAGAAAACAACGCCTTCAATGACTTTGAAGTTTGTTGGTTGAGTTTTAATTGGTTTATAAAAAATAATTGCTTTATAAAAAAATGAGTGAGCATTGATTGATTTTAATTTATGGGATAGATTGTTTCATAATTCCACAGCTAAATATGTAGGAATTTTTATTACAGTGATGAGCATAATTTGCCTTTGATATCTTCTCTCCGTATACCTTGTTCAATGTTCGTGACGTATCTGATTATTCATTATATTTTCAATTATCACAGGCCTGCAAAATTGAGGGTCCTAAAAACTTTTTTGAAATTGTATGCTGGTTTTATAGGAATTTGGGGTGCTAAATCCAAAAACGGCCTCAGATTTGCTCCATCACGTATAGTTTTTTCACAATTTGCTATGACGTTTTTATGTTGTAATATGTTACTGAATAAAATAAGTAGTGAAGAATTACCACATGAAACCTATTTCCTGACCATTTCTGAATATATTTATTTTAAAAAACTATAAAACTTGGATACTTACATCTTTACTTAGTGGAATGGCTTAGTAGTCCCGTTTTCTTTTGCCAGTGAAGCTGCGCCTGTTGCATTTCCTTTTGTGCGCTGCTTCCGGATTTTCACGATGCAGCATCCAGCAATAATCCCCGATCATATTAACGTTCCACCGGCCTTGGTATCTCTTTTCCATCTCCTTAATGTCTTGATGGAAACGTTCTCCCTGTTCCTCACTTACTGCACCTAGATTTTCTGGGAAAAAGTCCAAGTGTGCATTCAAGAAATGAATTTTGATACTCATTGAGCATCCCAAAGCTTTGAATTTCTCCAGCATGTTTTCAACAATGAGTGCATATTCAGGGTCCTTATTATTCCCAAGGAACTTAGTAACCACACTTTTGAAGGAATTCCAAGCCTCTTTTTCTACTTCAGTCATCGTAGACAAGAAGTTTTCATCTGACAGCAGTCTTCTAATGTCTGGGCCTACAAAAATACATTCTCTTAATTTTGCTTCTGATAGGTTAGGGAACTTCTTGCAGAGGTACTTAAAGCATTCTCCACTTTTTTCTAATGCCTTAACAAACTTTCATAAGGCCTAGTTTTATAT
Source organism: Bathynomus jamesi (assembly GCA_023014485.1). NCBI lineage: Eukaryota > Metazoa > Arthropoda > Malacostraca > Isopoda > Cirolanidae > Bathynomus > Bathynomus jamesi. The sequence continues at coordinate 31,052 of JAJOZX010003177.1, read as the reverse complement.
GAAGAGGTGGTAGAAGTACTTTCTTTGGGTCAACAAGATTTTTACGCAAAATATTCTTGCTTCCAGGTTCTAGAGATCTTCTTTGTGGCCAATGTTTTTGCTCCCAGTGTTGACTCTTTGCTCTGCTATCCCATTCACAAAGGAAACATGGGAACTTAGTATATCCTCCCTGCTGCCCCATAAGCATGCACAATACCTTAAGGTCTCCACAAATCATCCAGTGATGATCATAATATTTTATCTTTGTAAGAACCAATTCCAAATTCTCATAACTTTCTTGGAGATGTACCGAGTGACCAACAGGTACAGAGGCATACTTGTTCCCATTGTGCAAAAGAACAGCTTTTAGACTTCTTTTAGAAGAGTCGATGAAAAGTCTCCATTCATCCGCTTTGTACTCAATGCCAAATGCCTGTACCAAACCATCAATATCACTACAGTAAACTAAATTGCCCTCATGTGAAAAGTAGTGAATAAACTCCTTTTCTCTTCTTCTATACAAATATATCGATGTTCCAGCTGATAATAAATTTCTTTCTTTTAATCTGGAGCCTAAGAGTTCAGCAGATTCCTTGGATAATCCCAAATCTCTCACTAAATCGTTTAGTTCAGATTGAGTGAACAACTGAGGGTCTTGACTTCCTATCACACTGAAATTCTTCATGATCAGTATCTGAACCAGAATTACTAGGCAAATCTTCCAATGTTTCTGGTGGAAGCGGAACTGGAACTTCTGGCCCATGAGGAACAGGTCGAAAAGCTGATGGAAGATTTGGATAGAATATGGCTTTCTTATTTTTTGAGTTATAGCCTTTAACATCACAAGAGCAAAAATAGCAGTCATCACAGTGATTTTTTGGCTCCCTCCATACCATTGGCACACCAAATCTGAATGCTTTCTTTTTGCCTTTACACCATTTCCTTAGATCCTCTACGCAAATAAAACAAACTTTGTGTGGTGCCCATGGTTTGTCTTGGTCTCCTAGTTTCATTCCAAAGTAGGCATGGTACACTTGCCTAATAAAATTTGTTACGTTTCTTTCATGTTTCTTGATCACAAATTCCCCGCATATGTAGCAGAAGCTGTCGGGACTGTTGACACATCCACGGCTAGCCATGATTCACAACTTACTACAGTACCCAGAACACAATAAGAGTCTTGAATTTAATTTAATAAAGGCTAAATAAGGCTTTCCGGAAATCAGGCATTTTCTCGAAGTCGCTTCACAAAAAATTCGAATTTATGAAATAACTTTGTGTTGTATGACATTTTTATTGTGTTTTTCGAATTCAGCACACAAAAATACATTGTAAACAGCTAAAATTATGAAAAACGTTTTTCCATCGCAGGCCTGTGAATTATTATTATAGATGGGACAAGTTGTTTCCTAACTCTGAACATTAAAGGAACGCATCCGTACTTCAAATATGTCTTTAAATTTTAATATACGCAGTTGCTTAAAGATTTCTGATGTATGAGCGTAATACTCACTCTTATTTTTATTTTTTTCTCTTTTGGTTTATGATTAAAGGGTTAATGATGTAATCGCACTCGCTTCCATATGCAGTAATGTTGTAGGCGAGGTGTAGATAGAACAGGGAAAAGTAGAACGTTTTAAGCGCATCTGTCGGTAGGAAATACAGTTTTAATATAACCAAGAATTTCGATCATTTATGATCTATATTATTAATATGTTGACTATTGGATAATTTTTCATGAAGCACACTCCTAAAATTTTCCCTTCAGTGACATACGAAATCGTGTCCAAGTTGATAATAATATTGAAACCTGGTATTAATTGATTAGCAGAGAGTTTCTTATTTTTATTTAAGAATAATTTATTGGCTTTCAGCCAGTCCCATACTATCGTGGTGTCTCTGTTTACCATTTCATTAAGGAACGCGAGATTGCTGTTTCAGTAAACCAAGGTGTCATCAGCATATTGGAAGCCTTAACCGTTATGAGAGTTGTGAAAGTCATTTATATAGATCAAAAATAGTAGGCGCACAAAATGTTTCCTTGTGGAACTCTATGCGTAATTTTTAACTCATCAGTGATAATGTTTTTTGGTTAGATGTACTGACTTCTGCTGCGCAGGTATGATCTGAACCAATTTAATGCAACGTTCTTTGTCATAATAAGATAATCTATTAATAATTATGTCGGGGGAAGTTTTATGAAAGACTTTTGATAAGCAAGAAAACGGAAGATCTTTATTATCAAGGTTTTTATATAATACGTCTAATATGGTCGCAATCGCGTCGCTTGTTTTATGGTCCTCCCTAAAACCAAACTGATATTTAGATATAAGGCTATTTTCTTCGAAATATTTTGAGAGCCGCGTGTTCACAAGTTTTTCAGATATCTTTCCTAATGTAGGTAAGATGGTTATAGGTCCATAATTCGAAGGTAGTGATTTGTTTCTGGCTATGAATATTGAACATACTCGTGCCTTTTTAAATATGTCAGGGAAAATTCCTTGATTCAGGGATAATTTGAATAACATTGATAAAGGAAGAGATAAAGTATATTTGAACAATATTTAAAGACCGCATTTGGAATACGATCAACATGACATAGTTTGTTTTTAAGGGTGGAAATTGCCGTTTTGATCTGTCTTAAAAGCAAATCATATCACGTCGATTCTATTGCAAACGCATTATTTAAGTACTGTTCAGATTCTTCATCAAAATCAAATGAAATAAAAATATTTATTTATAAAATAAATATTGCAATATTAAAATGTCGGCTCTGTTACAATGATACAATGAACAATTGTCAATTAGACTATTTAGTTTAGTTAATTTTGCCCTTAAGCTTTAGGCTTTTCTGGGGTTTAATTAAATTTTGCAATTGCCACGCTAAGGAATTCTAAAGATGCTTACGATTTATAGTGTCTTGCTGAAAGACCGAAAATAAGACCAGTTTACACGAAAAAGAGTAGAAATAAAGGGTAGTACAAAGCAGCCATAAGACGGAGTAAGTAAAATTCTGTTTAGGGTTGCGAAAAACAGTTTTGGAAAAACTGGTCTAAGGCGGTGATTCCGAACCTTTTCTGCTTCAAGGTATCCAATTCTATCCGTTCTTCTGACACGGCAACCTGGAGAATTTTCATCTCCCACCGACCATCGTTGTACGTCCAGTCTCCTCCCCCGAGCACTAACACGACGTAACTTCAAATTGAGCAGAAACAGTTTCCGTTTGTACGCAATAAATTACGAATGTGTTGCGTCATTTGAATTTTTTGTGTTCAGTAACTTGAATTTTCGGTTACATATTTTTGCCATTTTCATGAAATTTCGCGGCACCCTTACGCGGCATCTGTGGCACCCCCGTTGGGAAACACTAATATTTGATAATTTAGTTATTCAAGGTATCTATTTATTAGTTCTGCCATATGTCGTCTTAATGGTATAAAAATGTTTTTCTCCAACTTCATTTTACAATACGCACTCTCATTATTAGTATTAATAGTAGTAGCAGTAGTATTGTTATTATTCAAGCGTGTGTGTGTGTGTGAGCAAGAAGTTGAAATTTATTTATCCCTTTCTATTTGAATTTATCTCCCTTTCTGTTTCTTTTACTGTGAATCGTTCTCAAAACACTTCATTTGCAATCAAAGGTCAGAGGTGATGCTCTGTCTCTCTCTCTCTCTCTCTCTCTCTCTCTCTCTCTCTCTCTCTCTCTCTCTCTCTCTCTCTCTCTCTCTACACACACACACACAAACACACACACTCCATGTCCCTTAATTCTACTTTGATGTCAGTGCTGAACATTTATTCCACTTCAAAAACAAATTTTCAATAAATCAATGCTAATTTCGAACTCGGATACGAAGAGGGTTGTACACTATTTATAGACCTAAATAAGGGCGCGTTATATGGAAAACACGTTGTTTGGATAAACTTTTTTAATTAATTTTAAAAACTGTTAAGGGAAGAAAAAGAAAAATAAGAGAATAGCAGAAATGTAAAACAATAATAAGAGAATAACGAAAGAATAAATAAAAATAAAAACGGAATAAAAGGAGAATAAGAAGATCAAAGCAAATTCTAAAATGTTGATTAATTCTTTTCTTATGAACCGAATTGATATTTGAGTAAAAAGTTTGCTTTCGAAAGTTTGCTCTAGAATTACAGGAAAATATTGAAGTCGTAATACTGTTTACGAATGGAAGTGTTAATTAAATAATACAGGGTGTCCACGAAAGAATCGTACAAATTTTAATTTATTTCAAATGAAATTTGTACGATCCGTTTCTGAGCACCTTGTATTATGCTGTCTTTGTTTCTGAGAAGACGCCTATTTTTCACATTTAAAATTTCTTCCGCATTTGCGGAAACAAAATTTTAAAATATTTAGAAATGTTCTGAAGAGATATTTCAATAACTGAATTAACAATCTTGAATATTTAACCAATGTAATATTGCTATAAAAAATATGCGAGCGTATTTTTAATCAATTTTTATTTTTAGTGTCTGAACACACAAAAGCGACAAGTTTCTTTACAACAGGTTCTGAAACGTGTTTTTATCATATTTATAAAAATCTAAATTAAGTTATTGAACATGGCTGAATATGTTGTACAACATAGGCAGAAAAAAGAACGTAATTGCCTTATGGTTGGAAGCATTTTCATTAAAATGGAGAACATATTTTGCCATCCACGGTTCACCCCAAAGTGTATAACCTTCCCTCCTCTAATTTGGACTTCTTGAAGGAACACAGAAAAGAATTTGTTCTGTTTCATTATTTGCGAAAGTCAAGTTCAATCTTAATTTGAGGAAGATTGACAGTTTCGAGACCAGAATGAAAACAATTTCTCTCTCTCTCTCTCTCTCTCTCTCTCTCTCTCTCTCTCTCTCTCTCTCTCTCTATATATATATATATATATATATATATATATATATATACTGACTGTATATATATATATATATATATATAACTGTATTTTTATTAATGGATTATATACCTCAGTATGAAAAGGTGTGAAATGTGAAAACTTTAAATTTTCATATTTTTAAATTTCAAATTTGTTTAAATGCTTTTCCTTAGCTCACTCCACAATATACAGCACCAGAGTTTGTTACTCATATACCGGTAGCTAAATTGATCTTAAGTAGTTTTATTACTCATTAAAATGATAAAATATATTTTATTTTAGTTTCATAAATTGAATACCAATATTTAAAGTACGTAATTGGTTTTCCTTATGCTTAATGTATTTTCTTTCTTCAACAATGTAAACAACAACAAAATTTTTTCATTAAAATTTCAAGTCCCTCGTGGCCAATTTGAATAAAAAACATGGATATACAATTTGGGTTTATAAAATTATTAAAATACTTAAAATATAGTCAACATAATAAGATGGTTTAATATGTAAATTCTAAAGTAAAACTTAATTTAGATTATTATTAATATAGAGTGGGAGATTACAATAGTTTCTAATATATTTAGAGATTAGCTGGGTAGAGAAAATGTAGATTTATGGGGAGCTTAACTTATTAGGCTTTGTCTTTTTCGTGAATATGAAATATTTTTATATAATTACACTTTGAAATGAGTATAAATTATCATAACTAGTATTTTTTGTCTGTTCAGTTTTCTATAAATATAATTTTGTTTTGTAATAAAAATTTTAAAATGTCAGAGTCGGTAAGAGAATTGATTAAATTTGGCCGATTCTGCCGGTGCTGATTAATCGGTACACCACTAATATAGACTATGAATTAAAAGTAAAGTGTTTGGAATCATTGTGGAGATCGTTGTTTGTGTGACTGCATAAAGTTTATTGTCAACGGACCAGTGGTGGGCACCGTTAACCAAAAAGTTAACTTCGATAACGATAATCCGTTAACCCCAATTTTTAACTCCGATAACGATAATCCGATAATTTTACTACAAAGTTAACGGAAGTTAACGATAATCCGTTAACGATAACTATTTCTTTACTAACATTTAAAAAAATCAAGGAAAAAAGCTTTAAAACCCATAGAAAATGTTTATTTATGCAAAATCCAACAATAAATAGGTATTTAACTGTATTTTTATCAAGTTTTGCAACTTTTTTGCTTAATAACTTTATTTTTTATTTTTAATAAAAAATGTACTGATTACATGTTTTGAAACCCTTGTAACGACTAACCATTAACTAAATTTTAATTTACCAGATAATTATTATGGCGGGAACTGAAAGGTAAAATTAAATTTTAGGCACATTTATTAAAGACTATGACACAATGTGCTGGTTGCCCTTCAGAAAGACCAACTTCTCAAAGTTAGGCCCAACTGCCAGTCTTGACCTCTTGGGCCTCAGGATGTCCTTGCCGAGAGAGAAGAGCCGTTCCACTGCGGCAGAGGACGGAATTGGCAGACTGAAGTTATGGCGGTTTGAATTCATTGGCGGAGCGGTGATCTTCCGTGAATGACTCCTCGCAGTTAACGTGTTAACGGACTTTAACAGACTAAATATCGAGTTATCGGAAGTTAACTGGTCCGATAACGATAAATGGAAATTAACTTCCGTTAATAGTCCGTTAAAAAAAGTTAACTTCGTTAATTAACTGTTATCGGATTAACGCTTTAGTGCCCAACACTGCAACGGACAATGTGAGGAGATAGGCCTAACTGGACAGTATGGTTTGTTTTTGTTGTCTTATCATTGTGTCACTGAAGGACGTAAAATGGAACAACCAGTCAAACAACTAACAAACCAACCACCAAAAACAGAAACAAAAATACTGAGTTAGGGAACATTTAGACATGATGGGAACACAATTCAGGCAGCAGCGACAACTAACCCTCAACACCCTTGCCACTACATGTACAATAGGGCGGCTCGTTTTTACACTTTTTTCGATATTTGATTGGGGGTAGTGCGGAAAAGTTGCGATTTGGAGAGAAAATAAAGTGTGTAAAATTTTTTTGATCTACGTCAATACCTTCCGGTGGCGGCGAGTCCTTAAAAATCGAAAAATAGGCCTAAAAACACATAAAAATTTTATATAATTTTATATAATTTTTATATAATGTTCATTGTTCAATGACTGCTATTAATTTATTCAAGCCTATAATAGTGTTCTCAGGGTTGTTTGCCCAGAAATATACCGGAATTAACATTTGTATAACATCTTGTTAAAACTTGCTTTAAATCAATATTTTGGATATTTTAACGGCTAAGACGCCACCGGAAGTTATTAACAGATTGTGCTGAAATTGTTATTGTTTATTTTGTAAGTCTTTAAAATCATTTTCCAATCTACCCCGTTAGGCCTATTTTTCGATTTTTAAGGACTCGCCGCCACCGGAAGGTATTGACGTAGATCAAAAAAATTTTACACACTTTATTTTCTCTCCAAATCGCAACTTTTCCGCACTACCCCCAATCAAATATCGAAAAAAGTGTAAAAACGAGCCGCCCTAATGTACAATCATGCACCAACACCTCGCACCATTAAGGTAACACCAGAGACATTATAACCAAATACTCAATTCCATACCACGCCCCACAGATATCACACAGCACAGAAAGCACGCGCACACACACACACACACACACACACACACACACACACACACCTAACCCACAAAGCACTGACACGACTCGGTCCGAATGCGGTCCTAGGTGCGAAGCCGCCACCCATTGACAGGTCAGAGACCAGCCTGAACAGATCGGATCGAGTTAACGTAGCACGATTCCGATGTGGACATCACCCCAACTTACAGACATACAGTATAAACACAGACTAGACAACACAGATGACACCTGCCACTTGTGCCAGGTCACACCACAAACAATTGAACACATTATGACAGACTGTACCGCTCTAGCACAACATAGAACACAACACAACATCACTAGTGCGCTGAACCTCTGGTCCACTCCGGAGAGGGCGATCGGTTACCTGCGTGCCGGCGGCTTGCTCGATTAGGGTGGGCTGATCGGCTAACCAACAACAACAACCAACCAACCATGGTATCTGTCATTGTGCCTGATTTTAGTTCAAAGAGGAATTATTGTATTGTTTGAACCTTAAATCCGAGGTATGAGTTAAATTAGTCAGATTTATTATCGTGATTTAAGCGATCACTTTCTTACGAATACAATGTTCGATCCTAATGTGACATACAGAATTTGTACATTAAATTCTCTGTTTCATTTGAATTCTGAAAACTAAAGATTTATCATAGGTACTTTGATTTCTAGAATTGGGCTTTATTCACAAATTCATTGTTTGTCAGACCAAGACAAGGTTCGAGCTCCTGAAAAATGCCACACAAATTGCCTTTATCGATTAAAAACAATACAAACAAATAAAGCGTCTCCAATAATGTCCTTTCGTCATTTTAGAGTCTGTGAAGTCTTTAGAAAAAAAAATTGTAACCGTGCTTCACGAACCGAAGTGGCGCATAATGTTAAAAGACCTTCATTTGAGTTAGTTTTGTCATTAGCGCGGTTTTGAATAATCCGTTAAAAACTGTGATTTTTATTTGGGTTTTAAAAGTAAAGTTTTAATAGTTTTGTGAATGGTTAATTTCTGGGTCTTTTCAGTTTTATGAACTATAAAATTTTTAAATAAAAATACATTTTTCCAGTGTAGTTTTATCTGCTACTTTAAAAAATAACTTTCTTTTTGTAGAGAAACGAAAAGAAATTATAAAAATTTGCCTTTAAAGTACTTTTTTTTTCTTGGAGAAAAAGCCTCCAAATTGTTTTAAACGACAAACAAAGTTACTACAAGATTCTTCTTATGTTTTTAACAAAATGTAATTAAATAGAATATGAGCACAAATGACAAATAAGATCCGTAAATATTAACCAAAGTTTGTGAAATTTTCCTAAATTATTTTGTGGCGCCATTATAATGACGTCAGAAGGAAGAAGAAACAAAAAATTTTTCGTTGAAAACCGTTAGGAAGAATTTTTCCGTTTGGCGGACTGCTATCATCTCCCCACCAAATTTGCTGTAGCGCATATAACATGATATAATTATTAGATAAAAGTTGCTTAAAATTAATCGATTGGTTAGGTTAAGTTGTGATATTAGGCCCTTGATGAATGGTTAAGTTGTGATATTTTTGTTAGTTTTAGCGAAAATATCACGACTTACCCTAACCAATCGTCAAGTACTTTGAACGCAAATTATTATAATTTTTTTCTTTTCTCCAAAAAAGAATGTTATTTTTGAAATTAGCGGATAAAACTGCATTAGAAAAATATATTTCCTATACCAATTAAAAAAAATACATGAAAAAGTGAAAAAAAAAAACATGAAATTGAAAAAAGAAAGTGCATATATGCAATTGCAATGTTGATCAATTGTTGCAAGGTGCCAGCCACCTTCCCCCCTGGGGGTAATGGGGAGAGGGGTGGGGGTAATGGGGGAGGGGTTATCCCCCAAGTTGCATAAAGGGGGTGAAGGGGTTTGGGGGGTGAGGGAGAATGACCTACCCCAAAGGGGTAACCCGGGCACCGAAGGTGCGAGTTTGCGAAGCATAAGCAGTGCTCAGAGGGCAGTGAGCCGAAGGCTCTGCTTGTTTATTTAAAATTTTTGCAGTTCATAAAAGTGAAAATATCCTAATTTCTTTATTGTTGCATTAATTACAATATGAAGCGAGCTTCATTGCCTTCGTGTTTGATATTTCATTAGGAATTGCTTTAGCAAGAGTTTTGTCTCAGCTATAAAGTTTCCTCTTTGATCAACCTTGATTGTACGAACCAGTAACTGATTCTCAGCCATTGTCTTTGTTCTATAATACAGGTCAGTCTCAGTTGAGAATGTTAAACAATATGAGAGAGAGAGAGAGAGAGAGAGAGAGAGAAGACGATCATCTTTAAAATTCATTACTTTTAATGAACGTTCATTAACTATATATGATACATTATCCAATATGACAAGATTTATGTCCGCATGTACGTTTCAAAAACTTTGAAATAGACATATGCACGAAACCTATGCCTTAGATTTATTTATTTACGAACGATTTATTTATCTGAAATCATATTTAAACACGACCCAATTGATAAAAGGTTTGTACCATTTATTCATATGGGGGAGTAAACTTCTCAACATTTCAAACTTCAATTACTTGGTAAAGTTTTCTGATCTGATAAGTTTATCTGTAATTTGTAAAAGTTATTCAATTTATTCTTTAAGGATGACTTAGTAATTTCTTCACTAAAACTTAGGATAAATCGAGCAAGAAAGGTTTCACTCGTAAGTTACTGAATTGAAAATATTTTCTGTTAAAGTGGAAGTGTTAAATTATGCTGAACATAAAATATCTCTCTCTCTCTCTCTCTCTCTCTCTCTCTCTCTTTCTCTCTCTCCCCATATATACTTATATATATATAATGCAAACCTACAAGGAAAAAGAAAAATGATTCTTAGTTCTTTCGTGTATTCAGAAGTACACCTCGTCAGGGAATGAAGGGAGGCGGCGAAATGACAAAAATATATACAACGGGACAAAAAAACAAAAACATGATTAACAAGAGTTGATTAGAGGCAAAAGGTATTTTAACAGGATATTGTCAATTTTATACATTTCCGCACTGTTATTGAAATTATTTTAAAATGGATAAATGCACATTCTAGAACAGTGGTTCTTAACCGGGGGGGCGCGCCCCCCTAGAAACAGGAATTTCTCTAATTGTATTTGTTATTCTCTTAACGAGAGCATGGGCTAATATTGAGAAGTTATTGAGAATGTTATTTTGATTGAAGGGGGGCGTGGAGGGAAGGACCAATTCCTAGAGGGGGCATGGTAGTAAAAAGGTTAAGAACCACTGTTCTAGAACATTCCTTTCAATTATATCTCTGTTTTTAACGAGCACTTTAGAACTATCCTAATGACCCTAATTTCAGACTGGTAAGTTTTGATGTATGCTCGTTATTCACAAAAGTCCCTGTTGATGACCTACTTCATTTTTTAAAAAATAAGATCTCTGAATATTCTTTCCCCGTTCAACACAACACTCTTATTGAATTAATTAAGCAGAATTTTGCTTATTATTGTTAATTTTAACCTTGTTTGATACAGGTATATAGATGATATTTTATGCTTTTGGCCTAACAATTTGGATGTTGCCTTATCTCTTGGTAGGCTCAACAATTTAGTCCCATCTATTAAGTTCATGGTTGAAAAAGAAAATGATGGAAGCTTATCTTTTCTGGATCTAAAAATTCGGAGATGCTTTAATCAGTTCAAATTTGAAGTTTATCGTAAGCCTTCTAATAATAACTCTTATGTGCATTTTTATTCTGACCATCATCACTCGATTAAATCTTCTATTTTCTCTGCTGTATCAATGTAGTCGTTAAGTATAATAATACTGTTAAATCACGCCTAATAAAGAATATTCTAGAATGTGCATTTATCCATTTTAAAAATAATTTCAATAACAGTGTGAGAATGTATAAAATTGACAATATCCTGTTAAAATACCTTTTGCCTCTAATCAACTCTTGTTAATCATGAGCTAATCTCTTTGTTTTTCTGTCCCGTTGTATATTTTTTTGTCATTTCACCGCCTCCCTTCATTCCCTGACGAGGTGTACTTCTGAATACACGAAAGGGCTAAGAGTCATATTTCTTTTTCCTTGTGGGTTTGCATCATTCATTCATTTCACGTGTTTAATTGTAAAATTCATTCCATATATATATGGGATGAATTTCACAATTAAACATGTGAAATGAAAAATATATTTCTCATGACATTTGTCCATATTTCACAACCACTAACGGTATTGGAAATAAAAAACTGGATTAATCTGTTAAAACTAACGGAAATATCATGACTAAACCTAACCAATCGTCAAGGGCGATGGACATTGGAATGTAAACAAGCAATTAGTAAACAAGGTAAGAAGCTATAATTAAAAGGTAGACCGCCGAATCGAGGTAGGAATCACGTTATAGTAGCACCCAAATTTCTTCAAATTTGCGCCACCCTCATATATTAATGAAATTAGCTCAATCTCCGGTCTGAGGTCTTTTTCCATATAAGAAATGAATCATTGTATCATGAGCTCTTATTTGTGTATTTCAATTTTTTACCATATATGTGTGTGTGGCTCACCCTAGCCTAATGTATATATATATATATATATATATATATATATATAAAACCAGGAGCTCTTCTGGGAAAATTAAATCATGACCCGGTCATGACCCGTTGCTCACGTTGGGCTTCCATTACGAAAAAGAAAAACTTTAGTATTTGTCATTTACCATTAGGCCTATTTATTGAGACTAAAGTGGATTTAATTTTCCCAGAAGAGTTCCTTGTTCCATGCATGGTCTGTGTGTAACATTATATATACGCGAGTATTAGGGATGTACCAAATACTAAAATTCACCAAATACAGAATATTTGGTGCAAAACTATTCGGCCGAATACCGAATTCTGAATATTTTTGGTTATTAGACGTCACTATAAAAAAGTGAAGCCTTTATCAGTTTGACAGCACATAGAATTAATAGTAAATGTGAGCAAATGCAGCATGTTTTAGCCATCAAAAATCTGCCAGATTCCCATACTCATGAAAAATTTACAACTGTTTTAACTTCTATATTGCAAGAATCGTCAATAAAGAGCGATCGTGTGCATGCAGTTTTGTGTACGACAATGGCTGTAATATTACTAAAGCGGTTAGCGTTCTCAAAATTACTCCTGTTGCTTGTGCGAATCATACTTTAGCCTTTGACAGACTTAAGGAATTCCAGAAGCAACATAATTTACCCGAAAACAAACTTATAAGAGACGTTATCACCCATTGGAACTCTACATTCTATATGCTACAACGACTTCTTCAACGAAAAACTACGGTTGTTGCATACGCCTCGGATTATGACATACTGCAGCAACCTTCATAATCATCAGTGGACTCTAATTCAGTGTATTGTAAAGCTTCTTAGTCGATGTGAAAAATTAACGAATGACTTTTCATCTGATTCTTCTTATCTTCACAGGGTGTCTCCCGATGTAACAGGTCTCGTGGTATTTTTGCCTAACATAACTGATGATGTAGGTGTTCATACTATGAAAAACGTTTTAATAGAAAATTTACAGAATCGTTTCAGGCAGTGGAAGGCAGACATTACTCGCATGATTTCTCACGTTTTAGATTCTCGTTTCAAATTTGCTTGCATAACAGTGCCTGAGTTTGTAAAAAATGAGATAATCATTAGGTCTACGTCACCTAACGTTAGTCCTGCACATAATATAACCTATGGCGATGAAGCAACTGATTTTGTTTCACGAGAAGATCAAGCACCTTTGAAAAAGAACCCGAAGGTTAATTTATGGAGTTATTTCGATGAGGTTGTGCCTCCACCTATCAAAAATAGTCAGAAAAGTTAAAAAGAATTAGACATCTATTCAAAGGAGCCACGAGTCAGTCGCTACACGAGCCCTTTGATTGGGGTCGCCATAATGGTGAAAAATTCCTGAAACTACTGAACAGCTGGATTTTGCTGCGCGTCGCCTGACGTCACCGGGTCTCCATCCCGGGGCCGATGGATTCGTAGTCAGCGATGCTAACCACTACATCACCGAGTCGCATATGCATATACTAGGGGCACTCAGTATATTTTGTCCCACCCTTTTTTCTTAGCTAAATAATAGGCCACGGGGCTGAAATGTCTTTTGGGCCGTAAGTTTGAACTTTCTGCGCTTCACATAACCGGATTTTTCAAGTTTGAACCTCCCCTCCCTGTATAAAACCGATGGTTAACGCAGTTTCGAAAATGGCGTCTGACAGTGATGTGCGTCGTAAACAGAGCTGTTATCGAGTTCTTAACTGCAGAGAAGGAAACAGTTAGAAATATTCAAAAACGTCTACAAAACGTTTACGGAGATGCTGCTGTTGATCGAAGCACAGTTGGATGCTGGTCTAAACTTGTGAGATCATCGGAGAGAAGGAGAGCCAGTCTCGATGATGAGCCACCCAGCGGTCGCCCGGCATCGGCTGTGACATCTCACACTGTGCAACGTGCTAACAGCATCATTCGATCAAGTTAGCGCGTCACATACAAGGAGCTATCACTGGAGCTAGGAATTAGTGAAGGAAGTGTGACTACGATAATTCAACAACTGGGATACTCAAGTGTGTTCACGGTTTGTTCCTCGCCAACTGACTGAAGATCACAAAGCCCAAAGAAAAGAAATTGCTTCCGAGTCGTTGGTTCGATACGAGACAGAAGGGAATGACTTCCTTTCACGAATTGTGACTGGGGATGAGACTTGGGTACACCACTTTGAACCTGAAACAAAACGCCAATCCATGGAGTGGCATCACTCAGACTCCCCACGCAAGAAAAAGTTCAAAATGGCTCCCTCTGCACGAAAGGTTATGACCACCATCTTCTGGGACATGAAAGGGGTGATTCTGGTGGACATTATGAAGAAAGGACAAACAATCAACTCAGAGGCATATATTGCTACCCTACAGAGACTCCAGAGACGTATAAAGCGAGTTCGACCGGAGAGAAAACTGGAAGACGTCCTTCTTTTGCACGATAACGCAAGACCACACAAAAGTTTGCAAACAAGAGAGGCCATCACAAAAATGCGCTTGACTGTGTTACCTCACCCTCCATACAGCTCTGATCTGGCACCTTCAGACTTCCATTTGTTTGGGCCAATGAAGGATGCTATTCGTGGAAGAAAGTTTCAGAGTGATGATGAGGTTGTTAAGGAGGTTAAGAGGTGGCTCCAGCGGAACCCAGCGGACTTTTACCAGCAAGAAATAAAGGCCCTTGTTTCGAGGTGGAGGAAAGCCGTAGAAAAGGATGGAGACTATGTGAAAAAATAAAAACTTGTTAAAAAGGTACTTGTACTTGTGTACAAAATTTCTGGAACTTACAAGGAAACTTGGAAAGAAAAGAAAAACGGTGAGGCAAAATATATTGAGTGGCCCTTGTATATATTAAGGTGAGCCACACATATATGGAAAAAAAATAAAATGCACAAATAAGAGCTGCTGATGCATTTTCACATTTCTTATATGGGAGAAGAATTCAAAACGGATTTTCAGCTAAATTCATTAATATGTAAAGGTGTTGCAAGTTTGAAGAAATTTACCACCACAAACTGTAATGGTACTAAGGCTTGGAGTTGCGCCACCTCTAAATATGCACGAATCGATCCAGTTTTTTATTTCCAACATCGTTAGTGGTTGTGGAATATGGACAAATGTCTTGAGAAATATATTTTTCATTTAATTTTTTTGGACCACCCTAATATATACGTATATATATATATATATGATACACATGATGCACACAGACCGTGCATGGAACAAGAAACTCTTCTGGGAAAATTAAATCCACTATAGTCCAAATAAGTAATGGTAAATGACAAACACTATAGTTTTTTCTTTTTCATGATGTTAGCCCGACGTGGGCAACGGGTCACTCGCAAAGAGGCCCCAAAAATATAACTTCCCTCAAGCTCTTTGCGAGTGGCCCGTTGCTCACGTCGGGCTAACATCATGAAAAAGAAAGAACTATAGGGTTTGTCATTTACCATTACTTATTTGGACTATAGTGGATTTAATTTTCCCAGAAGAGTTCCTTGTTCCATGCATGGTCTGTTGTGTATCATGAAAAAACCTCAGGTGTGTGTGTGTGTATTTGTGTGCGTAAGCAACTGGGTACAAGTGAGGTCGAGTATGTGATAATTCAAAAACGTAATGGAATAATTGTTTTTGCGAAGTAACATTTTTTATTAAAAAATTCATATAAAAAATCTAGAATTATTTTTATTGTTGGAAAAAAAAAGCTATGTTTGTCCTGATTAGGTTAGGTTACGATAGGTTAAGTTAGTTAAGGTTTGGTTAGGTTAGGTTAGATTAGTGAGTACCTCGCTATTTAATGGTTCAGAGAAAGTACTCTTCGAGACCTCAATTGCGGCAGAAACACCCATCACGCCTTTCTCTGTTCAATGACACTAAGTGTTAGCTTAACTTAGGTTAGGTTAGTTAGTTTTTTAGATATATGGATTTAAAGAAGTGCGTAATATTTATAGTTTTAATGAGTCTTTCATTATCTACAGTATATAGCTGTATGCATTAGTGAAGGGAAGAATTTTTGCTCATTGTGAAGCCATGATGGATTAATTTTACTTCAAAGATTTCTAAATAAGAACGCGATTGATGTCTTTTTTAAAGTATGAATTATGTTTTGAAATATAGATTTAATGAAATTCATGACTGCGAATATATTATTCATTCCTCGAAATAAAAGACCAAAGGTTTTCAGGACAAATATAACATTTATCTTTAAATATTAATTTGTTTTCTATATTGTCTTCAAAACGCGAGTATTGTTCATGAAAGGTCGTTTATGCAAATACGCACAAAATATATTCATGGACGGCACATTTGAAGGTGAGAGCGGGATGAAAGGCGCGAGACCATTTCTTTCCTACTTCGTTTCCTTTCCTTTCTGAAGGAAAGGTTAGACCATCCGGTCTCGTTCATCGATTTTGGCTATTGTTTATTCAGAGAAGACAAAGGAATTAAATTATTCCATTGTACGTACAATACTCAGTCTATCGGGTCCCTTCTGATTTATTATTGCTGCTTCTAGGCGTAAACACTTGACTCCATTTAGAAGAGTGCGTCGGGACAAGTTTTTCTTACGTGTCAAGGGCACTCTCCTACAGCCTAAACCAGGCTTAATTTTATTAAATAAATTCATGTAGAAATTATTTTTCATTTATATGCGCTAATTTTGTAAAATAATATGTATATAATAGACACTGTCATAAAATTTTTAATAATTTTGAAGTGCAACATTACTCTACTTACCAAGCTAGGAAATAAGTTGGAACACTTTCATCACGTGAATCACGTGATTTCAGCTGACCAATCGGAACGCATACCCTGTTGTATCCTTCTAATCATAGTCGATATACTGTATAATTATATAGTATCAGAGATAAACATTTTAATGAGTTAATATAGGTCAAGAGTCTACTCACTGTCTTAGTCAGATTTCCGCGCAGGCTGAAAATTCTGGAAGCCCAACACTGCATAAAATATGATATACACCTACACTGTGTTCTAATATAAGGACTCCAATGAACAGATTGTAAAGGGTGATCCAAAGAAATGGGACCCAAAAGAAACCCCTGTAACTCTTAAAGTATAAGTCCTTTTATAAAATCATACGCATCATTCGAAAGAGGATAGTTACAAGTTTGTACAGGATTGTATAGGTTTTGACAATACAAGACAAGATAAGATACAAAACAAAATAAAAGTGTTAGTTAAAACTAACCCTTCAAGATGACTGCATGGACTGTGGAACAGCTGCGTTTCATAACTGAGCAATATTATGAGCATGGAAGAAGTGTAGTTTCAGCTCAGAAGGTGATTTTCAAGACAAATTTTCTTGAAAATCCTTGAGCTGAAACTACACTTCTTCCATGCTCATAATATTGCTCAGTTATGAAACGCAGCTGTTCCACAGTCCATGCAGTCATCTTGAAGGGTTAGTTTTAACTAACACTTTTATTTTGTTTTGTATCTTATCTTGTCTTGTATTGTCAAAACCTATACAATCCTGTACAAACTTGTAACTATCCTCTTTCGAATGATGCGTATGATTTTATAAAAGGACTTATACTTTAAGAGTTACAGGGGTTTCTTTTCGGTCCCATTTCTCTGGATCACCCTTATTATCACATATGCATGACCCATTTAATCTAAAACCTGAAAGATAAAGAGTAAGAGAGTAAAAGTCTTACAAAGGAAACAGATTTTCAATATAGTCGAGACGTTTCAATACGAGGCTGTCTGTTTAAGAAGAAAGGTTAAAAGATGGAAGAAAATGTAAAGACAAGTGAAAGTTTTAAAGCAAAGAAGAGGAAAGAGGTTCAAAGATAGGAAAGAAATTTAAAGATGAAGTGAAAATTTTAAAGTGCGGAGGAGGGAATCTAAGTGAAAATATTATAATTAATACTTCTACGCGCTAACAAATGCTTCCATCTGGGAGTTTAAGGCGAGATAAACATCTCGTCTCTTTTTAAACGATTCGGTCGAATTACTTTGAATTACTCTGACTGGCAACTCATTCCACAAATTAACTACACGATTGAAGAAAAAATGTTTGGCTTCATTAGAATTAAAATGTTTACCCACTTATTTAAAACCATTACCGCGAGTTCTATCTGCATTCCTGAAGGCGAAATATGTTTTCGCGTCGACATTATCAAAACCTTCAATCATTTTGAACACCTGGATTGAATCTCCTCAAATTCGCCTTTTTACGAGTGAGAATAAGTTTAACGTTTCTAAACGGGCAGCCTATGATTTGTTTCTAACTCTGGAAATCATCTTAGAAGACCGTCGCTGCACTCTCTCTATTCCGTATATGTCCTGTCGTAAAGATGGGGACCAGAATTGAACGCATTATTCCAGGTGGGAGGCGTACTAAGGAATTATATAATGTTAGCATTGTTTTCTCCGACTTAAATTCAAACGCTCTTAAAGGAAATCCCAAGATTCTAGTTGCTTTTCTGACAGCTTCGATATATTTGTTTACTTGGTTTAAGAGTGTCGGCAACAATAATACCTAAATCTTTTTCTTCCGTAAACTTGTTAGTGTCTTTTAACGCATAAAATACTTTTCTTTAACATTGTTTCTACCGATATGCAACGTTTTAGATTTATCTTTATTAAAGTTCATTTGCCAAATTTCCGCCTACTCGAGTAATTTATTAATATCTTTTTGAATCTGCAAAAGTTCTTCCACCGATTTTGTTCGTTCCCCGAGTTTGGTATCATCCGCAAATTTTGAAAGTTTATCTGGACCTGGAGTTTTATTAGGATTAATTTTACCAATAGCCGAGAGTACTTCAGGTTCATTAATGGTAAAATCGTTAAGCTTGAAATGATCATCACTGAGCATGATTACGGGAACGGGAATGTTGTTCATATTTTCGTTAGTAAAGACGGAAGAGAAGAATTTATTTAAAGCTTCCATCATTTGTAAGTCATCGTAAATTTTTTCGTTGTTTTGACCTATGAGTGAACCAATAGTCCGCGAAGCTACATTTTTATTCCTAACATAATTATAGAATTCCTTCGGATTCGATTTAGTTTGGTTCACTTTATTGTACTCGTATATAGGTCATAGTTGCGCTTACTTTTTGTAATAAGCCGTTTTTTCTTCGCCTTCTCAATAGCTTGTAAGCGTTTTCATCGGACAAATTATTTGTTTCTTTAAATTTAAAATACGCGTTCCTTTCGGAGGAAAGATGGCTACCTTGATCACAGTTAGCCGGGCGATGTACAGCTCATTCTTGATAAGAACAGTTATGGTCGAATCCTTTCATTCATACGTATAGTCTCTACACTTATTAAAAATCTAATTAATTTCTGATTCTTTTATATGGTCATCTTTTCATAGTTTGTTCGCGATACGCTCTTGAAGCTGAATTATCTGAGAAGAAGCGCTTGAACCGATGTCCGAAAAACATTTTTGCAAAACTATTTTTGATACAAAATTTTTCCGTCATTTCGAGGAATATTCTTCAATAAAAATAAGAAACTCAGTCTATCTTACTTCGGGTTTAACTCTCTTAGAGATGATTTTCAATTTAAGACCCCAGTAATAAATATAACACTTAACTGTTATATATAAACTTAAAGCGGAGGTGTAAACAAATTGAAAGTTAATGAAGATAGATTAGCGTTGTACAGTTTCGGAAAAAATAAGCTTGCAACTCGAAATTTGTAAAAAGCATAAAAAATATTAATCAGTAATTAATGATTGAATTTTGTTGTTGAAATTTTATTAATGTTACGGTCTCCACAACAGATACCAAAAAGTTTATTAAAAACTTAATTTAATGTTTCAAAATTATATATATATATATATATATATATATATATATATATATATATCCTTATATATATATATATATATATATATATATATATATATATCCATATATATATATATATATCCTTCCACACAATAAAGAAAGTGGTTGGTAGATAAATGGGTACCCTAGGTGGCCTAGTGGTTAAGACGCTGGGCTGCTGATGGGGCGTGGTTCGGATTCCACGTTAAACTGTAGGTCTAAGGTGGAGTGAAAAGCTTGACCTTCGTCAGAATGAACAATTCGGGCGGAAGCTAACCAAAGGTTATACATATATATATATATATATATATATATATATATATATATCTGATAAGTCAGAACAAACTCTCCTGAAGGAAACGACGGTTGTGAAGTTCTTTGCTTTTTCAGGAGAATTAACACCCATAATGATCAACTCATTCAAGAAATGCACAACATGTGCGCCTAATTCCACGAATGAATTTTATATTTACCATAAAACTAAAAAGCGAAAAACACTAGAAAAAATATTAAGACCGCAGCTGTGAGGTTCGTAATAAGTACAGTAATTTGTGTCACAAATAATTACAAAGTTCATTTAATTAATAGTCACAGAAAATGACTCGCTCGTTTTCTGTAAATGGTTTGCGTTCAATCTGGTAACGCAACTGTGTGCAAAATAATGAAATTAGTGTTTTGTGATGAAACTGGTATTCCAAGGCCTTGTATAGTCACAGACTGCCCTTGGGCAACGCGCAGTACCCGACAGCCTCCCGCGCCAGGAATACAGTGAAATCGACGGCGGCGGGTCGATGGATGACATCTGAAGGCGGTTGGCGACAGACTGCTTCTCCGGTTTCGGAAGTCCTGACGCTGAGGGAACGCAAGACATGTGTTACGATCAGGGTCAAACATCTCAGTGAGATACCGCAAAAACCTTCATCAACTCGTCTGACCAGTGTGGTGATTGCAATTGGGTTTAAACCTCTTATGCAATGGGAGAGGCCTTAGCTCAGCAGTATATATATATATATATATGTTAAACACAGACCGTGCATGGAACAAGGAACTCTTCTGGGAAAATTAAATCCACTATAGTCCGAATAAGTAATGGTAAATGACAAATACCATAGTTTTTTTCCTTTTTCATGATTTTAGCCCGACGTGGGCAACGGGTCTCTCGCAAAGAGATCCCATAAATATAGCTTCCCTCACCAGCTATCTGCAAAGCAGACAGGATCCAGCTTTGGGACGTGGATCTAGGGTTTAAAGCAAACCTAGATCCCTACACTCAGAACCTCTATATAAGTAAAAGACTCGTTGCATTCACGTCGTGTTGAATAAATCAAAGAAAAAGGGGGTAACTATTGTATTTTTAGCCAAAAAAAAAACCAAAACTTAAACCTCAACCGGGACATTGAGCGTCCACTTTTCAAGGCACGAAACACGTCCGTTTAGTATACACAAACTCAGAATGGTTCCCTGAGAACATTATATGTTAAACACAGACCGTGCATGGAACAAGGAACTCTTCTGGGAAAATTAAATCCACTATAGTCCGAATAAGTAATGGTAAATGACAAATACCATAGTTTTTTTCCTTTTTCATGATTTTAGCCCGACGTGGGCAACGGGTCTCTCGCAAAGAGATCCCATAAATATAGCTTCCCTCACCAGCTATCTGCAAAGCAGACAGGATCCAGCTTTGGGACGTGGATCTAGGGTTTAAAGCAAACCTAGATCCCTACACTCAGAACCTCTATATAAGTAAAAGACTCGTTGCATTCACGTCGTGTTGAATAAATCAAAGAAAAAGGGGGTAACTATTGTATTTTTAGCCAAAAAAAACCAAAACTTAAACCTCAACCGGGACATTGAGCGTCCACTTTTCAAGGCACGAAACACGTCCGTTTAGTATACACAAACTCAGAATGGTTCCCTGAGAACATTATATGTTAAACACAGACCGTGCATGGAACAAGGAACTCTTCTGGGAAAATTAAATCCACTATAGTTCTCAGGGAACCATTCTGAGTTTGTGTATACTAAACGGACGTGTTTCGTGCCTTGAAAAGTGGACGCTCAATGTCCCGGTTGAGGTTTAAGTTTTGGTTTTTTTTTGGCTAAAAATACAATAGTTACCCCCTTTTTCTTTGATTTATTCAACACGACGTGAATGCAACGAGTCTTTTACTTATATAGAGGTTCTGAGTGTAGGGATCTAGGTTTGCTTTAAACCCTAGATCCACGTCCCAAAGCTGGATCCTGTCTGCTTTGCAGATAGCTGGTGAGGGAAGCTATATTTATGGGATCTCTTTGCGAGAGACCCGTTGCCCACGTCGGGCTAAAATCATGAAAAAGGAAAAAAACTATGGTATTTGTCATTTACCATTACTTATTCGGACTATAGTGGATTTAATTTTCCCAGAAGAGTTCCTTGTTCCATGCACGGTCTGTGTTTAACATATAATGTTCTCAGGGAACCATTCTGAGTTTGTGTATACTAAACGGACGTGTTTCGTGCCTTGAAAAGTGGACGCTCAATGTCCCGGTTGAGGTTTAAGTTTTGGTTTTTTTTGGCTAAAAATACAATAGTTACCCCCTTTTTCTTTGATTTATTCAACACGACGTGAATGCAACGAGTCTTTTACTTATATAGAGGTTCTGAGTGTAGGGATCTAGGTTTGCTTTAAACCCTAGATCTACGTCTCAAAGCTGGATCCTGTCTGCTTTGCAGATAGCTGGTGAGGGAAGCTATATTTATGGGATCTCTTTGCGAGAGACCCGTTGCCCACGTCGGGCTAAAATCATGAAAAAGGAAAAAAACTATGGTATTTGTCATTTACCATTACTTATTCGGACTATAGTGGATTTAATTTTCCCAGAAGAGTTCCTTGTTCCATGCACGGTCTGTGTTTAACATATAATGTTCTCAGGGAACCATTCTGAGTTTGTATATATATATATATATAATATATATATATATATATAATATATATATATATTATATATATACATACATATATATATATATATATATATATATATATATATATATATTCCTGTCTTCGATTGAACGAGGGTTTGCTCGAAAGTTCACTTTTTCAAATGGTTTAGGATCCCACTAGAGATCTTAATATTATATATTCTAAATACAGACCTAGACTTAACTGATAATATCTCTGAAGGAGATTACTTCCCCACCAGTGATCACGGGCAAATAACATTTGAACTTCGAGTTCATGTTCATAATTCGGAGAGTCTGGAATACGTTTTGGATTTTAAAAGAACTAAATTTCTTGACATGAAACTACCGCAACTTTCGATTCATAATTGGGATGAGATTTTATTGCGAGATGATATTAATGGTACGTGAAATTCTTTTTAGAATTATTTTAAACATTTACAATCGAGTTATATTCCATCATGTATCATAAAAGGAGATTGGCAAAGTGGGTTAAATCCGAATGGAGGAATGCTGAAATTTAAAGAACAAATAATAATCTGCCCAATGGAAATATATAGAAGTTATTGAGAATTTAAAGCCAAAAACTTATTAGAAAAACTTTGATCTATATTTAGTGCGCAAAATTAAACGAATCGAAAGGAATTCTATAATTATGTTAGAAGTAAAAAGGTAGCGAAAACAGCGAACAAATTTGCGATGACTTACAAATGATGGAAGTTTTAAATAAATTATTCTCTTCCGTGTTTACTAATGAAAATATGAGCAACATTCCTGTTCCAGTAATCACGGTCAATGATCTTCATTTAAAGCTTCGCGATTTTACCATTAGTGAAAGTGAAGTACTCTCGGCCACAGGTAAAATTAATCCTAATAAAATTCCAGATCCAAATAAACTCTACCCAAGGATACTTAAAGAAATGAACTGCGACATTAGTCTCTCTTCTTACATATGCACAGGGCGGTCCAAAAGTCCCTAGCTATTTTGCTGAAATAATAGTATTTTAGAATAAAAATGTAATAATATACTTATTAGACGTGAACACCATCAGTGTCTCTGCAAATCTCAAATCTGTCCCTGCATTGCGGACCACATTCTCAAGCATATCTGGGGTTATTTTAGCGACTGCCGCCACTATGCGGGTTTGCAGATCCTGCAGGTCTGTAACTCTTGTTTTGTAAACCTCAGACTTTATAAAGCCCAACGCAAACGAGTCTAATGGTGTTAAATCCGGAGATCATGCTGCCCAGGGCCTGTTTCCACCACGTCGTCCAGCGATTTGGTAAGAGCTCATCAAGGTACGCCTAAACAATGTTTGCATAGTGACATGAAGCTCCAGCTTGTTCAAGAAACTGCTGAAGCATGCGAAGATAAATTGGCCCTGTTACCGTACTTCTGCAGAGAAAAAAGGTCTGTAATTCTTCGACCTCGTCATACAACCAGACATTAACTTTAGGAGAATCTCTCTCCCATTAGTAGAACTCGGTTGGTTTTTCACTAGCCCAGATATGGCAATTAGATCGATTGGTCTTTCCGCATGTGTGGAATGTCGCCTCATCGCTGAAGAGAATGTGGTTAATAAGTTTTCGGTATGAACTTTTTCAAGCAATTCTGTGCATATGGCGGCTTGTCTTGAGTAATTCTCCTCATGTAATTCACGTAGCACTTGAATATGGTAATTTTTCTTTTTTAATGTTGATTTAAAAATCCTTAGAACAGTCGTTTTTGGTACAGTCGTATCAACAGTCGTAGAACAGTATCAACAGTCCTTAGAACAGTCGTATCTTTCCTTGGATACGTAGTTACTACCATCACACATGGAAATATTATTATATCAGGAAAATAGAGGGACTTTTGGACCACCCTGTACCTATTGAATAATAATGATGATTGGAAACTTGCAAACATTACGCTAATATTTAAAAAAGGGGATAAATCGCTTCCAGAAAATTATCGTCCCATTAGTCTGACTTCAGTAGTTGACAAGCTTATGGAGATGATCGTTCGAGAAAAAATAGTTAATCACTTAGAAATGAATAGGTTAATTAAATATAAAGTGCCCCATAGGAGATTATTAGCTGAACTTGTCTCACGGAATTGATAGTAATGTTCCCAAACGGACCGAAAATTTGCTAAGCGGACGTAAACAAAGAATGGTCATTAATGGCACCACGTCTAAATGGAGAAGTGTAACTGGCGGCGTGCCTCAGGGACCATTTCTTTTTATTATTTATATCAATGATATCGACATATGAATTATTAAGAGTATAATTTCAAAAGTTTCGGATAATACCAAACTAGGGGGACGAACAAAATCAGCTGCAGAACGTTTGCAGATTCAAGAAGATATTAATAAATTACTCGAGTAGGCGGAAATTTGGCAAATGAACTTTAATAAAGATAAATGTAAAACGTTGCATATCGGTAGAAACAATGTTAAAGAGAAGTATTTTATGCGTTACAAGACACTAACAAGTGTTACGGAAGTGAAAGATTTAGGTATTATTGTTACCGACACTCTTAAACCAAGTAAACGAATGTATCGAAGCGGTCAGAAAAGCAACTAGAATCTTGGGATTTCCTTTTAGAGCGTTTGAATTTAAGTCGGAGAAAACAATGCTAACATTATATAATTCCTTAGTACGCCCCTACCTGGAATACTGCATTCAATTCTGGTCCCCATCTTTACGACAGGACATATCCAGAATGGAGAGAGCGCAGCGACGGTCTTCTAAGATGATTTCCAGAGTTAGAAACAAATCATACGTTGCCCGTTTAGAAAACGTTAAATTTATTCTCACTCGTAAAAAGGTATTTAAAATGATTAAAGGTTTTGATAACGTTGACGCCGAAAAATATTTCACCTTCAGAAATGCAAATAAGACTCGCGGTGATGGTCTAAACGTAGTGGGTAAACATTTTAATTCTACTGAAACTAAGCATTTCTTCTTCAATAATATAGTTAATTTGTGGAATGAATTGCCAGACAGCGAAGTTCAAAGTAATTCGGTCGCGTCCTTTAAAAAGAGACTAGATGTTTATCTTGCCTTAAACCCCCAGTTAGAAGCATTTGTTAGCGCATAAAAGTATTGTAGAATTTTCACTCGGATAATTATCCTATCATATTGGTTACGTACATAAAAAATTAGTTCCTGAAATCTATCATTGCTATCGACAGCCTGAAAGGGAGGCCTATATACTAAACCCATAACTAATTTCCTTCCTGAGTTGTCCTTAATTTGAACAAACGTTGCGTTTATATTGTCAATTTCTGCTATGAAACAGTCTACCAGTACCAAGACGAGCTGCTCCTACGCCATTCAAGTAAAGACCATCACAAAAAATAAATCTCTTTTATTAGAAAAATGACTCCGTAAATCGACGAATTCAACATTTTCCTGTTGACAGAGAAACTTAAGAAGGTAGGTAACTCACGTAGGTAGCGCTGCTAAAAACGTTGTCGGATCTTGCTCTTCTAGGAAGAATTCCTCAAAATATTAACTTATTAGTCCTATTCTTCAGAGTCGGCATCAGTCGCTTGTATTTCTCTATTAACTCCTCTGACCTGGAGATCTTAACATCATTAGTCACAGCATGCAACATAAATATCGTAGTTTGATCAGCATCCTTACCAAACTCGTCTATGGAGTTTGTGATGCCGTCAACACGGGTTCCAAGATAGAAATACCTCCTTCTCCAATTGGGTTCTGCCGCAGAACTCCTGCAATTGCCCTCAAATAATGGAATCGCTAACTAACATAATCTATTGCGTTATTCTCCTTTGGCTCTAAAACGAAAAATTTATTAGTTAGAACTACTCTTAAGGAAGAAGTGGTTCAAACGGTCGATGAACTTGACTAATTAGTCTTACCTCCTAAGCAAAAATTTAAGTTAATAAAGAAAAAAAATGGGTGCATTAACAAAGGAGAAAATAACTTTAGGAGTTTAAATACAGAGCTATAAAGTTTAATTTTATTCTCAGTAATTTACGTTCACTGTAAATGCAATCGTAGATTAACTATAAGAATCTTATGCTCCTATAAAGAAAAGAAGGACTTTTGAAATTTAAACTTTGCTTACCTTCACGTCAATAACACGAAAATGTGCAACTTAAATATGGAATAACCAAGATTAACTTGGGTTAGGTTAGGTCAAGTTATGTTAAGTTGTTATTATAATGTCGATGAACTTTCTTGTCAAGGAACTGTGTACTGGAGTTCTCATCTTCCTCGTAGAATACGAGACAGAGGGAGCTGGTATCGGAGAGAAGAGATTCCACGTGGCTTCTCTGTTGTTTTTTGTAGTTCGTTTGCATTAATCCAGATGTTAATCACTTTTATAATGACACTGGTAGGACTTTGAAGAATATTTAAATGGTCATGAGAAACAAACGAGGTTGAATTATCAGCATAAGGTGATGATGTTTTAGGATTGTTTAACTTCATTCGTAATGGCAAAGGTCATCGTTGTCCTCATAAAATAAAAGGTTTGAGTTACTGCTATTGTGACTGGAACGTTATGGTATAAATAAAAAACGACGAAGATTCAAGCAGCAATCCTTGAGGAACTCCGACAAACGAGCGAAAGAAAGAAGGATGAAAAGAGAAAACATAAGAAAACCAATAAGTATCTTTTTTTACGAGGAGAATAGCCGAGGGAAACCACAAAACCTTGGGTTACGACAACAATAATATTTCCCTCAACTGAATTACGTTTTCCGGCTCTTCGCTTCTCTGTGAAGCTTATTCCCTCAAAACTCTTTTTGGCTAAAAAGAGTTCCGCTCTCTTCTTCCCAATAGTTTAAACATGAGATCCCGGGGTGGGGGGAAAATCCCTTTCGCGTGTGTTCCAAGTACGCAGAATAGATTTAATATCTAGTCATTATACTGTAGCTCCTTAATATAAGCAAGCACTCACTCACTCACAAATAGAGAGAGAGAGAGAGAGAGAGAGAGAGAGAGAGAGAGAGAGAGAGAGCTATACATACATACATAAATACATACCTAAAATTACTTAAAAGTTTGCACTAATCAGAACGGTGAAGTTTAGAAGGGCGAAAACTTAAACGAGAAGAAAAAAGTCAAAAAGTCATGAAATGAAAAAGGAAGGACTCTTAATTATCGGAGTTGGTTTTGAAATATAATTGCTCTCTCTCTCTCTCTCTCTCTCTCTCTCTCTCTCTCTCTATTTCTTTCTTTATTTACTGAGAGCCTAATTTAGGATAAAATCAATGTTCGGAATTGAAGTTGTCTATGAAGTTGTTCGTATTGAAAATAATAAATGATTCATTTCCTCTTTCTAAATCCAAAATGAGACGTTTTCAAAATCGGTTGTAATCCCCGTCTATCCAGACAAAGACATCAAATTGATAGGGACGAGGGTTATGTACGAATTATCGTGTGTACTTTTATTTTAAATAGTCGCGTGTACGTTCACTTACAAATAGTCGTGCGCACCTCCACTTACGAACAGTCGTGTGCCCCTTTACCTAAGAATAGTCGTGCGTACTTCCGCTTACGAATACTCGTGCGTACTTCTACTTACTAATGGTAGTGTGTACCTCTACTTATAAAGGAGACAATAAAGATGCATTTAAGTATGGTGAAGTTGTACATACGTATACACATCCATATACCGGGTGTCCAAGAATTATCTGTACAACTTTTGGCTGTTATTAAAAGTCAACCATGAAGTGTAGAAATTCCAGTGTTGTCCCATTTTACAGAGAATCTCATTAAGTTTTTTCTAATACCAAGTTTCGACAAGTTTTTTAGAAATTCCAGTGTGTCCGAAAATTATCTGTACAATTTCATCTTTTAATAAAATTCTTGATAAAACACAAAATTCTTAAACAAGATTATTTAGAATCTGTATTTTCAAAAGTTTCTTTTATTAAAGTAACGTTGTTACAAACATTTGATATGTGAACCATCAGGTGCATACACACAGACATTGATGATTTAAAAGCAAGAATCACAGCTGCTATTGAGCGAATTGATGTGGATATGCTGCAGCGTACATGGCAACATTTGGAGTATCGATTGGATGTTTTGCGAATCACTGATGGTGCACATATCGAATGTTTGTAACAACGTTACTTTAATAAAAAAAACTTTTGAAAATACATATTGTAAATAATCTCGTTTAAGAATTTTACGTGTGTTATCAAGAATTTTATTAAAAGATGAAATTGTACAGATAATTTTCGGACACACTGGAATTTCTAAAAAACTTGTCAAAACTTGGTATCAGAAAAAACTTAATGAGATTCTCTGTAAAATGGGACAACACTGGAATTTCTATACTTCATGGTTGACTTTTAATAACAGCCAAAAGTTGTACAGATAATTCTCGGACACCCTGTATATTTAGAAAGACAATTTTTAATGCGCTTGAAAAATAAAAATAAAAATTCTCCAACCACTTCTGGTTAAAAATAAAAATTAATTAAATGTATAAAAAGGAGATTAAAAATGAAAAAGGAAAATATAAAAGAAAATAATAAAGTTGTTTAGCACACATTAATTTCATAATATAATTTAAAACCAATTTTAACTCCTTTCCCTAAATAAACATTAAAAAAGCGCGAGCGTTCATATTTCAAGACCATTAAAACCTTCCTTTCCAATTTAGGTCGAAGGTCAAAGGGAATGTACCCGAGTTTAGACGGTAAAACACGTTCAAACACGCACATAGAAAATATAATATGCAAATCTATTGACTGTATAAAGGTTACAAAATAATCAATGTTTATAAATAAAAAAAAAAAGAATTTGTACATATACGACAAATTCTTTTCATTTTTATGTAGAAAGGATAAACTACACATTTATGTATGAATGCAGCAAATACAGAAAGTAAAAATATGGTTACAAAAGTGAGAAACAATATATCGAAGCCCTTTAAATGTTTCATTTATTTACGTTAAAATTGCAAATGCATTACAGTTCTCAATTTTTATCAAGAATTGCATCCCTCTCTATTTTGCAAGCTGGTACCAATATCTGATACTGCTCTCTCTCTCTCTCTCTCTCTCTCTCTCTCTCTCTCTCTCTCTCTATATATATAATATATATATATACACACCTTACAACCAAAGCTGGGCACTTGCGGTATTTTTTGCGGTACTGCGGTACTGCGGTACTACCGCACTACCAAACCGGTACCGCATAACGCAGTACCGCAAAGGATCGCTGAAAGTACAGCAGTACCGCTACCGCATTCAAATTTCCCGCGGTACTTTCCGCGGTACCGACAAACACGACTTTTCAAAAAATTAACACTTTTTTTGAAGTAAACCTTATTACAGGCAGAGCTGGGCAGTATTTAAATACATTTGTGTATTTAGAACTGTATTTATAAATACATTGTTTTTCATGTATTTAAATATAGTATTTAAATACTTTAATGAGTATTTAAATACAATGTATTTAAATACTCAAAATATAAAAATGTAAATACTTTTACTGGTTTAATACATGTTATGTACTAGCACAGTACGACGCTTCGACAGTGTAGTACAGCATGGTTCATGTTTCAACGTGTCAGTTCAATCAGTTGTGTGCCACTCTTAGTCGAAAGCGGTTGATTTCTTTATCGTGTGCGTGTCATGGCTTAGTGAATTAGTGAATGCATATGTTAAAATTTGTATGTATTTAAAATGTATTTACAAATGTATTTAAATACAATTGATGTATTTTGTATTTAGTATCTAAATACATTCGTAAAATGTATTTAGTATTTAGTATTTAAATACATTTCTCCCATGTATTTAGTATTTAGTATTTAAATACATTCAATGTATTTATTGCCCAACTCTGATTACAGGAGTACAGTAAGACGAATGCTGCGTGTGTTGCATCAGCCTAACTCTAGACACGTTAAGTTTTCGTTCAGAACATGTTACGTTGCCATCCTATCACAACGCCTCAGTGCAGTGCTTGCTTTTGAGCCGGTTGCACGTGTTACATTTCTGTGACAAAGATCGATTTTTAGCCATTATGGCAGAAAGTTCAGGTGCGAAATCGCCGATATGCAATTTCTGAAAATATGTGCTATTACTTGTGTTGTTCTTGTGTGCAGTACCGCAGTACCGCAGTACCGCGGAACGCACCAGGGGGACCTGAAAAAGTACCGCAGTACCGCGTAACGCACTGGGCATGCTGAGGTACCGCAGTACCGCGTAACGCACCCCCAAATTTTGGTACCGCGCCCACCACTGCAG